>LPNX011026128.1:109309-145055 GCA_001517045.1 Pseudotsuga menziesii
ACGTCGACCCAATATTACACAAGCAATTAACCCTATATATACCCCATTAGAATTATAATATAGTGTCCCATTTTAAAATATTTGTAATTAATGGATTTGCATGTGATGACACTAAGTTATACTATTTTTTTTAGATTTTGATTTTCTTGACACAATTGGTGGTTATCCATAGATATGTATTTAATTATTTCTGGTGTCAATCTTCTAGATATTCATGTCCTATGATTTCATGCATTCTTATGGCTTCTCAAATTTGTTGTAGTTGTCATTTTTAATACCAAATATCATGAACCCGGTATAAAATAGCATGCTAAACCAACATATACATAATGTGCATTCACAATGTCGAGCATATCTCTAAGAATAATAATGATGGTGAGTTTTGTAATAACTCTTTATACATTAGGATAACAACTCCCAAATAACCCAAGTACATTAATATATCCAAATCATAAGTCCATGTGTACAATAGTGCCTACATTGACCTCTATATATAATCCTCACTCATTTCCCATGTAGTTCCACTACTAGGTTGACCCACTATTGCATATACATATAACCTCATTTATTCCCTATTTATAGTCATAATGCTACTTTAGCCAGTGAAACTCATAGGTTTATGGGGAAAAATCTCATTCTAAATCCAACGAGGCCTATTTTGAGCCCACATTTGGAATCAATAACATATTTTCTAATATAGCCAATAAACACATCATCGGGGAACAAAAAGGGGATATTCTGCTTTATGAACCATGGGCTCTATGTGAAATTCATTCTTCCTTCCCTCCCGCACTCGCATAGTCTGCAATTGTTGATAACCTGTACGCTCAATGCCCGAAGTTGGAGCAAGGGTTTGAAGCACAGTTTGAAATTGGAGCAAGGGTTTGAAGCCTCTTTGTCCTCTACAACGATATTTTCCTGGGTGTGGGTACGGGTTTGGTTAGAAACAGTTTCCCAAGAGCGCATAGGAAAGAAGAAGAGCAGCTACAGGTCGCGGAATCGCTGGTGGAGGCAGAGGATTTGGGGTAAGTTTGAAGCCATTGAATCTGCGAGTTTCTGCTGGATCATTCTCCCTTTAAGGTATGGATGGAAAAAACTCTGTAGGCTTTAAGCAGTATAA
The DNA here is from genome assembly GCA_001517045.1 of Pseudotsuga menziesii. NCBI lineage: Eukaryota > Viridiplantae > Streptophyta > Pinopsida > Pinales > Pinaceae > Pseudotsuga > Pseudotsuga menziesii. The sequence continues at coordinate 110,430 of LPNX011026128.1, forward strand.
ATTAGAAATTGTCTTGATGCATTGCCAATATTACATTGCCGAGATGGAAGTACTTGTATGTAGTAGGGGAGGGGAGTACTCGTCTATCTAGTCGATGCAGAGCTCTGGTCGATCCATAACCTATAAACTCTGGTCGGTAATGAGAAGCTCTTTCTTCTCAGTTCAGTTTTTAAACCCGCAAAAAAAAATGAATACTTACAACAAAACCCTTTTCACACTAGAACAAAAGAACCACCCCCACCTCTATATGATTTGTGAGTAAAAATGGCTCCAACTATTTGACATTTGACAACATCCATAAATTTGTTTCTGCAACTTCCATTTGAGAAAAGGAAAACAGAGCTGATCTGCTTCACACTAGAACAAGAGAACCATTCCACAAAATAATTGTGCCCACCTCTACACAATTGTGGATTGTGGAGAAGAATATCCTGAAATACTTGGCATTAGACAACCACCATGAGTTGGATTCCTCAATTTCTATGCCAGAAAAGAAAGCAGCACTAGGGATTATCTGGGGATAAATCACTATGTAAAGCAAATAGTTTGAGTTTGTCTTTCATCGCCTCGGTTTCACTGTCATACTCTTTAAACCTATATTCTTCTTGCTTGAATGCCACGGGTACCTTCCCTTCACTGTAGCAAATTGAACATAGGCTAAAACGAGAATTCACCTCTTTGAATCTTTTTACTATAATTGGATAGGAGCAAACTGCACAGGTTAGCTGACCATGATGTACCCTGTCACCTACCTCAAGCTTCACTAGGGTGTTCATGATGCCAAACCCCCAGTCTGGATCATCAAACATTTCAAAAAACTCAGGAAATGAGATACTTGCAATACCATCCTCTCCATGAACTTCCATCATGTCACTCACTCCTTCTGATGGAAGATAGACTTCCCTTAACAGTCTAATATAGGAAGTTGCATCTAGGTTCCCAATCTGTCCACCAATACCCTTTGTTGAACGCCATACTAAAGCATCGAAAGCATAACGCTTTCTCTTCTCTGGGGGACCTGCACAAATGGGGGAAAGAATGGCATAAAACAATCCTAGATCAACTCTACCTGATCCACTCCCATCCAATACAGTTGACAGCTCCTATAAGTTAAGAGTTTTACTTACAAAGGGCAGGCATCAAATTTACCTACTCTGTTTGAATTTACGTCCTCTCTTTGATTCTTTATGCTTCATAACCAAACCTAGTTTTTGTATTCAAGAACTTCTTAGAGGAGTTAAACATGGGTACAGGTTATTATTGTGATGAAAATGAATCATATTGTTAAACAATAGTGATATTTCCTTCACAACCTTGTCTCTTATTTGTCGTGTGTGATTAATTGTGTTAGAAATTTTGACTGCTTCTACCTCCAACCTGGTTTCCATGCTCCTAATTCTTCTTTATGCCCTTTGTGATTTGATTAGTTTGTGTTGTCAACACTTTTTTGTGTTAGATGTTAACATTTCATTGGCTGTTATTCGTCATTGGGACATGACATCAACAACATCACATTTTGTCACCTTTGTGGACATCAATCTCTTGTAATCTTGATTTACATTCTTTTGGTTCTCATGATCTACTATTGGAAGTTCAGGTTCTGTTGATTTGTGAGCAATTGTTACTTTTAAAAGTATCCTTGTATCAATCCTGTGCAATATGAGTTTTTTTCTGTTGTGATTTTCTATAATCAAATTGTACATGTTGTCTTGGACTTGGCATTTTTGTCACTTCTGTTGACATCAACTTCTTGCATTGTTGGGTTCTTGCAATATACCTTTGGAAGTTAATGTTCTTCATGGCCATGTCTTGTCATTTTGTGAAAATTTGTTCCTTTTAAACATATCCTTGTATCAGGCCTTTGGAAGATGAGTCTCAGTCGATGGTCTTAGTGATTTGTGTAAGCTAAAAAATGCTATTGGCTACGCACTTCTGATACAGAGTAGTACAATACTTTGAATTTTCCAAACCTAGGTTCACTTAAAGCAATTTTTGTAGATCTACCTCTGCTCTATCCAAAATGTGTCCTCTCTTGAAACTGGGATCTTTCTCAGAGGCACTTTCCACAGACCTTCCTGGAGCAATGATAAAATTAAAGACAGCCATGCACTATGCCTTAAGAATAACCAACCCCTTTCCTTCACACTATGCTCTTTGTATAATGTTTGAAGCTGAGAGAGTATATCTAGAATGATATTTTCCAGCTGTGATAGCTCCCTTGTATGGCCAAAATGAACATTATGGCACAGAATTCTGCTAAAACTTATGAAGTATTCAATTTCAAGTAACTTGTCTCTGCCCAATTCAGGACTCCATGGCAAAGCACAAGCTTCCTTAACATCAATATCTGATAGAGTGATCCAGCCAAGTACAAAACAATATCTTTCAAGTATAATCTCATGACTAATATGGTGGACATTATTTAATAACATAGTGGGTCTTTTGTAATGATTAGGCCAACTTACATTAATTAGAATCTTAATTTAATGACTAATATGGGGGGACTTATTTAGTAGCATAGTGGGTCTTTCTAAATGATTAGGCCACCTTACATTAATCAGTCACCAATGCCAACTAAGAGGTGCTTGTCTCCAGCTTATAATGTTGTTGGAGATCAAGAAGAGCAAGCAATGGTGTGATCCATAATGCATACTCATGTTGCTGAGAAGCTTCATAGAGAATTGTTTATGAATCATATGTCAATAATAGGATGAGGAACATGAAGATTTGAAAGTATGTCGAGCACAAGCACATTAATGATATTGCTACTTCTTTTGCAGTTGTTACAGGGTTTAGTGTGTTGGTATGATTACAAAACTTTGCTATCCCTGGGGATTTTATAGTCTAAACGAAGTTATGTTGTTTGCTTTGATTAAAACCCCATAACAATGGAGGAGGAACTAATTTATAGTCTAAACTAATTTATAGTCTTTAGAGACCTGTTTGGGGAACTCCACTTCATTATTTGTCTGCCACTTTAATTTTCATTTCAATTAGGTCTTCTTGGCAAATATTGATATTCCACTTAAAGCATTGCTTATTATTTGTAATTACTAATAAATTTGATATCATCTGCAAAATTCTCTGCTGAGATACTTAAGGATCATTTAGAAAATACATAAGGAACTTTTATTATCCCTGTGTTTAGTATCATGGTTAACTTGCTTCTGTGGTAATCACAATTCACTTGCCAGTTTAAAGTGTCCCTTAATGCAGGCTTAACCTTGTAGTTGTTTAAAATACAAGATGATCAGATTTAGTATAGTTTTGTTTGTAAAATGATATGTAAGTGAATGCAATTCAGTTTAGCTAGAACCACAAGTCATCTTTCAAGCTTTGAAAGTCTTGGACCGTAGACTGATCAGGTAACCTTTCCTTCCTGGTGTGTCTATGAACAGATGGGCATGGCAAGTGCATTAGAGACACTTTGTGGACAAGCCTATGGAGCAAAGCAATATCATTTCTTTGGAATTCAACTGCAGAGAGCAATTTTTGCTCTTTTTTGTGTGAGCATACCACTTGCTGTGTTATGGGCATATATGGGACACATTCTTGTAGCCCTTGGGAAAGACCCTTTAATATATTATGAAGCAGGGAAATATGCAAGATGGATGATTCCCAGTTTGTTTGCTTATGCAGCTCTTCAGCCCCTTGTGAAATTTCTTCAATCATAGGGTATCGTCTTTCCAATGATGTTAAGCTCTGCAATAACTCTCTGTTTCCATGTCCCCATCTGTTGGGTATTGGTGTTCAAAGTTGGATTAGGTAATAAAGGGGCTGCTTTGGCCAACAGCATTTCCAATTGGCTGAATGTAGGACTTCTTTTACTTTATATTGCATTTTCCCCTGCATGCAAGAAGACATGGACATCCTTCTCAAGGGAAGCTTTATCTAAGATTAATAACTTTCTTAAGCTTGCTATTCCATCTACAATGATGCTCTGGTATATGGGTCCTTTCCCTTTGGCTGTAGAGTGTAATTGATTTTTTTTTTCAAAATGCATTGCTTCAATCTCATTTTCCATTTTTTCTTAATCTATTACTTTTTTCCAGCTTCAGGGTGTTCATATTTTTGAAACGATATTTTCAATAGGAATCAGTTCATGTATGAAACTATTCTTGATATTCTTAATCATGCTCTCATGTTCTGTTCCTAAGTTAATACGTTTGTCAGCAGCTTAGAGTACTGGTCTTTTGAAATGCTTATTCTTCTCTCGGGTTTGTTTCCTAATCCAGAACTTGAAATGCGAGTTCTCTCCATTTCATAAGTATCTCATATATGACAAATTTATTATACATAAAGCTTAATAATAACATCTGCTTTTCCACTGCCATAGTTACTGTACTTTGTTCTGATCTTGCTTTTGATCCTTTGCAGCCTTAGCATTGCTTCACTTGCATATATGATTCCCTTTGGCCTGAGTGCTGGCATAAGGTTGGTACAACAGATCCAAAAATCTCTTTAAGAGCAAATTCTTTGAGGATGTTAAATTGCCAGTCTTAAATTCTTTTCAATTTTTTCATACTTAAACTTTTGCATTGCAGTACACGAGTTTCCAATGAAACGGGAGTTGGACGCTCACATGCTGCACAGTTATCGGTGCATGTCGCACTTTGTATGTCATCCATCGAGGCCCTTGTGATAGGATCTACCTTGTTCTGTATTGGAGATGTCTTGGGCTATGCTTATAGCAATGAAGGAGAGGTAGTTCAATATGTTTCAAGCATGATGCCACTTTTTGCATCCTCAATAGTTATGGATGGCATCCAAAGTGTTTTATCAGGTAGATAATATTTCTCATAGATCTCTTCAGATCTAGAAATGGTCTAGAATCATTCATATATACAGAGGGAGTCTGTCTCTAATTACAGGCATAGGCTGAACGTTTTCTGAAACTCAATACTTTCTCAGGTATTGCTAGAGGATGTGGATGGCAGAAGCTGGGTGCCTATGCAAATCTTGGGGCATACTATGGGGTTGGCATTCCAATTGCGATCATTTTGGCCTTTGTACTGCATATAGGTGGCAAGGTCAGTTAGTCTTCTCTCCTTGAAAATTCAAGATACTAAACCACTGAATTGGATGCTTAGGATCCCTCTTAATGTTGAGAGCTAATATGTTTGGATGTTTCTATGTATTGTTATAGGTCCTCTTTCCCTCTTGCCCTCTAGTAACAGTCAAGAAGATTAATATCTGATGTCAAAGCAACCTGTGTATGGGCCATTCCCCTCACGCAAACATATTGTTGTTCCAGTTTTGTTGATTAGTAGTAGTTCCCGTTATTTAATAAAGGGATGTGAACAAACTCGACCTTTCCATTGAGTTAGTTTTGATCCAGCCATTTTGTTGAAATATTGATCATCTAGATTTTCTTAGAATGAGGTGAAATCACAACAACAAAGTTCCCCTCATGCAAGTGAAACTATAGCATCCAACCAAATTCCTAGTGGATATGGAGAAACATTTTAATGAAACACAAAAACATTTTGAAGTCCGAAACATATTATCAATGCATTGAAAATGCTCCATGTTGTGTTTCTCAGTACCATACAATCTGTTGTACAGTTCCAGCAAATAAAATTACATGAATACTTGCCTAATTAGTGATCGTTAGTTATCTCACTCCTCATGCGCAACCCCTGAATGAGTATGCAATATTTTGAAATCATTCTCCGTTTTACCTAGCAGACTAAGACTAAGAACCTTTTCTGGCAATTCAATAACAGTAAGCATAAACTTGCCATTATTTCTCAATCTTATTTCTATGTGTATAGTGCATCTAATGCCCAATTGTGTTGGATATTTCAGGGACTTTGGCTTGGAATTCTTTGTGGGCTTTGTGCACAAGCAATTCTACTATTCATAATAACGTTGTGTACGGACTGGGAAGAGTAGGTACATTGCTTCAACTCTTCACCTCCAAAAACTGAAGGAATATGCACAAAAAGCATAGAATGTATATGATTAAAGCATACGTAAACTATTGGGATCCAATATGCATCCCAGGAATGATGGGAGACAGGATTGAAACTGAACATTAAAAATACTAATTATAATAAAATCTAATTTACATTATAGTATTATACTGATGTAGCCATGAGAATGAATACGTGAGATTTGGTTGTCTTGTGGTTAGGCAAAAAAGGCAAGAGAAAGAATACATGCATCAGGATTGCCAGTTGTTACTGGTAATATAAGACAGGTATGTAATTTTTACACAGAGTTAGTGAGCATTAGAGAAGCATTCTCCTTCCTAGATTGAAAGAGTAACTAATCAAGTATTGTTTGGGCCAACAAAGGACACGCTAGACCACTTGGATTAAGAATGTAAATATAGAAAGAGTAACTAATTTAGTATTGTTTGGGCCAAGAAAGGACACGCTAGACCAGTTGGATTAAGAATGGAAATATAGTCCCAGATAAATACCATAATGAGAAAAACAAACCATCTAAAAGACATACAAACCTTTGCCTCTAGTTAGTTTTCTTTGTTTCTCAACCTCGAGTTCACCTGGATGCCTCCCAGACAGCCACTCACTAGGAGCAGAAGAGTAAGTATTGTCTAGTTTTTTCTTTTTGGTAATTGATTGAACAAAATGTCCATTTTAAAAGAGATTTTATTCGAAATGTCGTCACTTGCTTGTTGCTTTATTATAGTATTGCTTTCTTATTTTTTATTCTTGCCTTTAAAGCTTTGGTCACATATATTTCTAATTTATGATGTGGGACCATATGCACATCCAACCTAAGGCGATGGACTTTTAGAATTTCATCCCCACGGTGTAACAGATCTTTTGTCAAGTATAGCCTAATAGGAATTTTTCATAGAACATAACAGGGATTTTAGAGCTAGCAGAATCATTGTTAGAACTAGTGTTTGACCAAGGCTTCTCTGTTAATTTTTCAGAAACATGCTTGTATCCTTGTATCAGGCCTTTGGAAGATGAGTCTCAGATGGTCTTAGTGATTTGTGTAAGCTCAAAAATGCTATTGGCTACGCACTTCTGATACAGAGTAGTACAATATTTTGAATTTTCCAAACCTAGGTTCACTTAAAGCAATTTTTGCAGCTCTGCCTCTGCTCTATCCAAAATGTGTCCTCTATTGAAACTGGGATCTTTCTCAGAGACACTTTCCACAGACCTGCCTGGAGCAATGATAAAATTAAAGACAGCCATGCACTATGCCTTAAGAATAACCAACCCTTTTCCTTCACACTATGCTCTTTGTATAATGTTTGAAGCTGAGAGAGTATATCTAGAATGATGTTTTCCAGCTGTGATAACTCCCCTGTATGGCCAAAATGAACATTATGGCGCAGAATTCTACTAAAACTTATGAAGTATTCAATTTCAAGCAACTTGTCTCTGCCCAATTCAGGACTCCATGGCAAAGCACCAGCTTCCTTAATATCAATATCTGATAGAGTGATCCAGCCAAGTACAAAACAATATCTTTCAAGTATAAGCTCATGACTAATATGGTGGACATTATTTAATAACATAGTGGGTCTTTTGTAATGATTAGGCCAACTTACATTAATTAGAATATTAATTTAATGACTAATATGGGGGGACTTATTTAGTAGCATAGTGGGTCTTTCTAAATGATTAGACCACCTTACATTAATTAGTCACCAATGCCAACTAAGAGGTGTTTGTCTCTAGCTTATAATGTTGTTGGAGATCAAGAAGAGCAAGCAATTGTGTGATCCATAATGCATACTCATGTTGCTGAGAAGCTTCATAGAGAATTGTTTATGAATCGTATGTCAATAATAGGATGTGGAACATGAAGATCTGAAAGTATGTCGAGCACAAGCACATTAATGATACCTTCTGTTGATGATTTTAACCATCTGAAAGTATGTCAAGCTTCTGAAGAAGGACTCAGTAAGAAGCTACAAATAAACAAGTCATCATCAACAAGTGTTCTTTCTGAAGGCATCAGAGAGAAGCTACGACAGCAGGACATTACCTTTATTGCCAATGCTACAGATTTGGGTAGTGGTAATTTGTGGCGGCATAGTAGGAAGTTAGCTAGGAATTTAATCTTGGAGGGAGAGGAGGCCATCCAATGAAAATCATATTGATAGAAAATCTAGTGAAAAATTACACTTAACTTAGAGAATAAGATGACTCGGCAGAGGTATAGTCTTGGAACCCAACAATGTATACTCTGTCAGTATTGGACACAAAGCTATGTTTTTTTTATAAGGCCCCAACTGAGTGTTGGTGGTCAAAACCACTTTGGAAGTTAAGGCTCCAATCAAATATAGGATTTATTTTTGGTTAGATTTGAATAATAAAGTTTTAACTTGAGATCATTTTTATAAGAGAACCTAGAATGGACCAGGATTCTGTTATTTATACCGAATAGATGAGGAGACCATCCAACATATACGTTTGGACAGTCCCTTTGCAAAAGAGGTTTGGAAGGAGGTATTATGTTTATCTGGAGAAGCTGGGTAGTAGAATCATAATTCTTTGCTTGAATGCTCAAAAAACTGGATGAATGATCCTGCTGTTGTGAGACAAAAAAACCCTCCCATGTGTCACTCGCTTAAACGACGGATGGTGGTTTATTGAAGCATGTTTATGAGCAACAGGGGTGTTCTCTTTTGGATTTGTGGGGAAAAAATGAGGAAATAATGGTAGTAGGGGTCTAAGATCCTCTTTGGTGTGGAGGTTGATGGGTGGTCACGCTAAAGGGTTTCTATCTTTGAGATGATCTTTGTGTCTTCAATGCATATGTAGTGCCCAGTGTTTCCTCCTTCATCTATAGTTGCAAATTTATTTTCATGAATGTATTAACTTTCTGCAAGTAGTCATATTTGGTTGGATGCTTATGTTTTACTGTAGCTTATACATACATAACATTTATACCCATCCATCCATGTATCTTTCTATCTATACACATACAGGAATACTCTCCATCTTAGTTCCCGTGTTCTGCTGTGCCTTTAAATGACTGTCTTGGTCTGTATTTTTCTTAGAGTATTTTTTTGATATTCCTATAAGATTGCAAGAAGGTGAAGTGTTGTAACAAGGAACACATTGTAGATTACTTGTTTGACAGAACTTATATGAAACAGCATGGTGAATTTCCAGGCCTGTAAGCCTGAACGCTTTGGCTGAAAAGCAAAGATTGGATACATGCAACATGAAAAGAGAGAAGCAATTCAAAGTGTAATGATGGAGGGGATACATCAAGGTAATTTCGAGATAATTTTTTTTTTAAATATTCACTGCCATCGCTTAAGCAGCGGTTATAACTATCGCTTATTCGACGCTTATTTATTCTTACCATCGCTTAAGCGATGGTTATAACTGTCGCTTATTTGACGCTTACTTCTTCTTACCGTCGCTTATTCAACGCTTACCTTTTCTCTCCGTCGCTTACGCGACGCTTGAATCTGTCGGTTAAGCGACGCCTGTAGGTGTAAATGTTGTTAAAATTTTTTGTCACCGTCGCTTAATAAGTGTCGGATAACCGACGATGTACATTCAACTGACGGTTACCTAGGTGTCGCTTAACCGACGGTTACTTAGGTGTCGGATAACCGATGACAAGTTTCCGACACTTATAAAAAAACCAAAGTGTCGTACATGCGACAGGGAAGTGTCGAAAATCCGACATGACGGCCGTCGGATTTTTGGTCGAAATGTAGTAGTGAATGCTCCCCAAGGGGACAAACTGGGTCATATATACCCTTTCTCTATCAACTCCTGCAACTGCAGTTTGAGTTCCCCCAACTCAGGTGTACTCATGTGGTAAGGGGCTTTGGAAAAGTATAGGTCTCATTTCGGAGGTAATCCTAGGATTTCCTTAGGAAACACATCCTTGAATTCTTTAAGAATGGGGAAGTCTTCCATGCCTTGTTCTCTTTCAGACTCTATGTCTTGGATTTTTACTGCAAACAACTTGCAGCCTTTCCTGACGTATTTCTTTGCTTGTAAGGAAAATATTTTCCTTATGGAAAATTCCTTTGGAATTCCTTGGACATTTACTTTGTTCCCTTGGCTATCGATACAGAAGATTGATTGTGTAAGCAATCGAGCATGACATGGTGCTGCTCCAAACAGTCCATGCGAATAAGTATATTGTATGATCCTAAGGGTAGGATGTTGATGTTTGCTTTCATTAGAAAAGCATTGAGGTTTACCTCACATCATTTAAATATTTCTAAAACTTTTTGTAGCGTACTTATGGCTAACTAAACCAGGAAAGGTTTATGATGTTTTACTTCACCTAGTTTGCATTCATCAACAATTCTAGGTGAAACATAGCTCCGACAAGCACCAAGATCAATAAGTATTGAAATAGAACTGTTCAATATCTTACCTTCTATCTCAACCATTCTAGCTTGATGATCTTCCTGTCGGCCATACAATGCTACATAAATCCGTAGTGTTCTAGCTATGTCCTCAATAGTTGGTTCTTCTTATAAGTTGTGCAAGACCCCACTGGTCTTGTTCTTACAATCTCAGGCATAATGAGGCCTGATGCATTTCCAACACTTGATCTATAGCGGGGTAGCATTGTCTCCACTTGCTACTGGCTCGTTAACATTAGGAGCTGCTACATAAGGCTTCATACCAGATTTATTGAAGATCGTGTTTTCTGGAAAGTTGTTATTTTTCTTTCTGTATGGTTGTGGGTTAAACCTAGGTTTGTGGTTATCAGTAAATTTATTAGACTTGTGTTGGTTTCGTTTCATGTTCTCTTGCCTTATATGTCCATGCTTATAGTAGAGCCTAGCTTTGTCTAGTGTGGTATCCAATTTTTTTGGCATGTCGAACTCAATCCTTTCCCGAAAATTGGGAGGAAGACATCCTAAAAACTGTTGGATATTTACTTTTTCATCCTTAATGTAGGGTACATAATGCAACAGATCTAGAAATATGGTAATAAAATCATCCATAGTCACGGATCCCATACATAGCTCGTGAAACTCTTTCACTTCTTTGTCGAAGAACCTTTCCGACATATATTTTTATTGGAATATTTTTCAGAAATTATCCCACCATATTCCTCTTAGCTCATCCTTCTTAGTGTGCTTCAAATCCCTCCACCATCTGGCTGCCTTACCATTTAAATTATATATGGCAAGCCGAGCCTTCATCTCACTTGAGTAGTTATGAACTTGGAAATATTTGCTCATTCCCAGCAGCCACTCTTCAGCTTTCTCCCTAGTTTTTACTTTACCTTCATAGGTCAGGGCTCTTATTTTTCTAAATCCCCCCTGAAGGCTGTCATCGCTTCTTTGTTTCTTTCTGCAAGGAGAAAGAGAGACATCACTAGAAGGACTGTGATGATATCCTTTCGGTATTTCAAGGGTATGTTCCTCTTTTTCTTCTTCTCTTGGGATGCTAGCCTGTTTATGGTAGGGTCTCTTTTGGATATGTTTGTGGACTAAGTAGGATTTACCTATGGGCTTCCTCCGATCATATTTCTCAGTAATGCTTCATTAATAGCGTGTTGTTCCTTTCTTTCGTTCAGACTATCTTCTCTGAAACTTTGCAATTATGCTTGAAGACTATGTATTGTCTTCAAAATATAAGAATTTAATTCCAATACTAGATATTCTTTCGAGGTGGGGGTGTTCATATTTCCTAGCCAGATGTTATCTTCCTCAGTATTCATAATCTGAACTATTGCATAAAAATTTCTGTAATTTGCAAAAAAAAATGAATAAAAGAAAAATTTTTGTTAGTAACAAAATTTAATAACATACTTTATTTTCTTTGTAGTGAATGCTTGGTGCCCCAATAGGTCTCTTAGTATTGAAACTGCACTCTGATACCACTTGTAATGTCCCCAAAAATTGAAAACAAAAAAATTTATTAGGCTAGTAAAAACTACCTATGCGGAACATTATTGAACTTGTGGAATATAACGTACAGTGAATGTACCACTGTTTGGTCATAAGTTGTTCTTACATTCTATCATCTTACTTTTAGTTATGGATATTACTATATTTTACTTATGATGTCCTAATGCTTGTTTACTACATTATTCTTATGGTTATACCTTATTGTGTATGTGTCATTACTTGATTATATGCTTCGCTCATTTCTGCATAGTCTTACTTGTTATTTATATGGTTCTAACTTAACTTTGCTTTTGGAACTAAAGTGGGTGGAGTGGCGGGACTGTTTATCCCATGTGACTGTCGGAGATGTAAGGTGTTTACTGGTCTGGCATGCTTACTTAGTTCTATTCAAACTAAGGCACCTCTTGCATTCTATGCAGATTTTACTTAGCGATAGAGACTTGCTTTAAGGAGTGTTGAACATTTTGATCATTTAAGCATCTTCTAGTTGATTTTACGGTTTCTTACAGACTCAGCTTGATAATGAGGTAATAAATATGTTTATTCATTTATATACCTAGATATATTATCTATGTGACACCTACTATTCATTATGAATTTACGGATTCATCGTTCATTTATGTTTCATGTTTATTACATTTAAGAGTATTAACATGTACTTGTAATTCATATTTATTGCATTAAAATTATTAATATGTCTTTTATTTATTCTTGGCAGGTTATAAAATTTGGCTTTAAGGACCAACTCTTGATTTTATACATAGCAATAATACCATGGCATATTTCATATTCCATGGTTTCTAAGCTTAATGTTTAGGGAAAATAGATATGCTATGGTTTAAGGCTTAAGCCTATGGTTATACGTTATACATGGAGTACTCTGCATAGTCTTGGAATTAGGGTTGGTGCATATATTATAGGGTTCAAACATTAAACATTGGGGTTTAACAATATGCAATGTGTTAGCGACCAAAATGCAATGGAATTTTGAGAGCGTTTTTATCTCTCTGTATTGCTTTCTTCAGTCTTTTGTCCAGTGTCTTAACCTCCAGGTTTCTCATCAAGTTCTTGTTGATTACTTTTTCCCATCATCCTTTTCTTTTTCCTTTGACTTGAATAAATGTGGTGAGTATTGCCATAAACCCCTAGTCTATGCTTTGTAGATTTAAAAATATAAAACATATACATTTGTTTTATTATTTTTAAATAAAAACTCATATTATCAAGACATGTGGTGTATGTTCAAAAGTGCTTAAGTTATATAAACTCATACTTGTTTTAATTCAAACTTCAAATCCACGAGTCAGCCACAAATAAACACATCAAGTATGCAGATCGACTATATAGGCAACATCTTCACAGATATGAAGGGTTGTGTCTAAAAAAGAAATCAAGGAGTTAGATGTGTCATTTGAAAATTTGCATTTACAGGTTCCAAAAACATGCAGGAGTCTTTTTCAGTGGCTATTTAGGTTTACACAAGAATCTTTAGCAACCGAAAGAAGGAATTTTAGAGGCCTAATCATTCTAAATTTTTCTCCCAAAATCCACCGAAAGTACATAGATTGGAAGAATAGTCTTCTTTTTTCCCAGATTGAATATTTTGTTCCCAGGATGTGTGGAGATGATTTTTATGAATGGAAATAATTAAAAGGATTCAAAACATTATCGTATCCTAGCATTAGAGGAATATTACAATGCAAGAATATCAAAGGACCTTTGCTATTTTTGGTCAAGGATCGCATAAGCTACCAAAGAAAGATTATGAGTGCCTGATCCTCTCCTTAAAGACCGTTGAAGTTGTTGAAGATGTTCAAGACTAGATTCGGATAAGGGTTTGACTCCCCTTTATATAGGATCTGCTGCTATAAAGTTTGTAATTAGTTTTATATTATTCTATTTTTAGTATTCTCGGTCCTTCCTTATAGGATCTAACTTCTTGATGTAAAGGCTATAAAGACAAGATAGATAATATTGTTTTTAGGGGAATGAAGAAATCCCGAGGACTGTGATTTAACTTTGAGAATTTTCCCAACTCTTTGTAAACACAGATTTTGAGTATATATCAGGATACGAGATTCTTTCATTATGATTTGTAGATCTTCATTCTTCTATCTTTTCTTTGCTTGTGAGCGACGTTATATACATTTTTCCATGTTTATCTAATGATAGATAATTGCCATCTTGTCTCTTCATTGATAGACTAGAATCACAAGTGTTTTGTCTCCTTTTTATAGCTGGCCATTTGCATATGCTCTGTGTATGTGTATCTGCTAGTATAATAAGTACTCTTCATACATCTATCATATTATTTAAAATAATCTCAACAATGTAGTAGAAATCCTTGTTTGTCTGAGTATATTCATATGTGTCTGAGTGAGTGAGTTTATGAGCAAGTTCCTTGACTCGATTCATTATTTATATTATTGAGAATTTAAGTTACCAGGAGCATTCCCTTTATAGTCAGGGAAAGACTCCTAGAGTGATAACAAATTGGTGTCATTTCTAGGGAATGAAAGTGAAAGCAAAGTTTCCCTGGGAGAATGACATATATCTGTTTCTTGAGGGAAGACAAGAGATAGACATAATTTTCAACTGTAATCATTTTCCTAGCAACTCCACATTAAAGAATCCACTAGGGAAGACCTGGTTGATAGAAGATGAAGAGGCTGAATTCAAAATCCGGGTACCAGTTCATCGGTTTGCTTTATGAACTGTTGTTATTCTTTATTAGCTCCTTTATTATTTTTCCTTCACATGTTAAAATAATTATCCTCTGTATTTTATATTCTGAGGATTATCATCCATCTTTTTTAAATCCATATTTAGAAGAAGATTTGCAGCTTGCTTGTATTGTAGAGTTTGAATCAGTCTTTGTGTCTCAGCTCGTTTATAAAAATGACCTTTGTATTCAAATTCCTTCTAAATTCGAACATCCATGTAACCTTGAAGAAATAAAAACTGATTTGAAACCTATGCAGAGCTCAGCACTTGTTTCCATAACCTTTGAACCTTGTCAACAAATTGATATCCCTCATGATCAGCCCACAACCTTTCAAATCAAAATCAGGACAAGCAGGTTTAAGCCATTAAAAATGCCCTCTTGTCTTCATCCTTATCCTCTTGACTGTTATGAATATATCCCTTGGTTTTCTGGAGAGAATCAAGCTTCAGCTGAAAGGCACTTGGAATCTTTTAAATATTTTGTTGATCATTTTCAAATTGTTCATGAGATTTCTTTCCAAGTCTTTGGTAAGAGATGCTGCTGCATGGTTTAAGGGTTTGAGACCTGATTCTATTGGCTCTTGGATCGAATTGTCAAATGCATTTTTGAAGCATTGGGGTGAGAACAAATCTCTTTATTTGTATCTCACTGACTTTTATGCTTTGAAGAGAGAGGATGATGAAGCTTTTTCTGTTTTCAATCGAACGTTTTACAGCAGCTATCATGACATGCCTTTCGAGATCCGGCCTACAGAGACAACTGCCATGATATATTATTTTATGATTTTGCATTCAGAACTTTCCCCTATTCTACTAGAAAGGAAGTATTCATCCTTAAGGAGCTTGTTTGAAGATGCTCAAGAGGTAGAGGAGAACATTCATGCTTCTAGGATGATTACGGAGCAGGTTTACTCTATAAATCTGCAAGCACATGACCAAGCAGAATGTCACTACATTTCATATTTTGAGCCGGAAGGTAAGGAGTAAAGAGAAGATTTAGAACAGCAGCAAGTAGGTGAAATTATTTCATATTTAGGTCAAGATTCTTCAATATTTGCTGAGTATTCTAGAGACAAGTATGCATGTGAAGTTTATGATTAGTTTGTAAATCGAGAAGGGCCTATGATAACTGATGATTGCATAGGCAATTATATGTTCTTAGCTGATCCTTATCCATATGATGTAAACCATGTTTTGTTATCCTCTTGTAATCATTATGCTGAAGAGAAATTTGAAATTTTTGATGATCACAAGTTGATCTTAAGAGAACAAGAAAGTCATCAATTTTCCAACAGAGGAACTGCCATTGATGTATAGTTGTTTCCTGAAGATCAGCATGTTTCTTATCTTCCTTTCAAGGATTCGGTGGAAACATTCATGGAGTTATACTTTTCAGAGATCTTGAAATTTTCATATTTCTCTAGCTCGCCCATGTTTTCAGGTGAGTATGATTTACAAAAAGAGTTCATATTACTTTTATTACATTTCAAACATAAGTTGTTGTTCAGTGACTGAAACAAGGTTTCTAGAATTTTCAAATTACTTGAATGGCTATTATGGAAGTCAGCATTCACTTAACCCATTGCAGAACTGGTTAGAGTAGAGTTGGGTAGGAAATAATCTCATTGACCAAGCATTTCTTTTCTTCCACTTTGTAGCAAAAATAACAGTCAGTTTATATGAATAAAGGAATATCTTGAGAATGGAATTTTTTGAAGGTGTACACAGATCAATTGCATAGGCCTTGAGAGTTTAGTTCCATAGGCCAATTGAATCCATAAGCCCGACAGATAAGGAGACTGGAACTACTAGGTTCTTGGAACCTGACAAGGAGGATTCCATCCCCGAGTTGGAGCCAGATGTTAGCAACCAAAATGTAATGGACTTTTGAGAGCATTTTTCTCTCTCTCTTTATTGCTTTCTTCAGTCTTTTGTCCTGTGTCTTAACGTCCAAGTTTCTCATCAAGTTCTTGTTGATTAATTTTTCCCATCATCCTTTGCTTTGTCCTTTGACTTGGAAAAATGTGGTTAGTATTGCCATAAACCCCTAGTCTATGCTTTGTATATTTAAAAATATAAAACATATACATTTGTTTTATTATTTTAAAATCAAAACTCATATTATCAAGACATGTGGTGTATGTTCAAAAGTGCTTAAGTTATATATAAAGTCATATTTGTTTTAATTCAAACTTCAAAGCCACGAGTCAGCCACAAATCGACACATAAAGTATGGAGATCGACTATATAGGTGACAGATTCATAGATATGGAGGGCTATGTCTCATAAAGAAATCAAGGAGTTAGATCTGTTGCTATTTGAAAATTTGTATCTACAGGTTCCAAAAACACGTACCTGAGTCTTTTTTGGTGGCTATTCGGGTTTACATAGGAATCTTTAGCAACCAAAATCAGGGCTTTCAATGGCCTCATCATTCTACATTTTCCTCCAAAACTGCATCGAAAGCGCAGAGACTGGTAGAATAATCTTCTTTTTTCCCAGATTGAAGTTTTTGTTCCCAGAATGTGTGGAGATGATTTTTATGAAGGGAAGTAATTAAAAGGATTCAAAACATTATCCTCTCCCAGCATTATAGGCAGATTACAATGCAAGAAGATGAAAGGAACTTCGTTATTTTTAGTCAAGGATCACGTAAGCTGTCAAAGAAAGATTCCAAGTGCCTTATCATCTCCTTAAAGACCGTTGAAGCTGTTGAAGATGTTGACAACCAGATGCAGATAAGGGTTTGACTCCCCTTTATATAGGATCTTCTCCTATAAAGTTTGTAATTAGTTTTATATTATTCTATTTTTAGTATTCTTGATCCTTCCTTATAGTATCTAACTTCTTGATGTAATGGCTATAAATCCAAGATAGATAATATTTTTTTACGGGGGAGGAAGCAGTCCCGAGGACTGTGATTTGACTTTGACAATTTTCCCAACTCTCTGTAAATAGATATTTTGAGTATATATCATGATACGAGATTCTTTCATTATGTTTTGTAGATCTTCATTCTTGTTATACCTAAATCCTATCACCATCATGTGATAAGACCCTTAACTTCCATGTTTTCCCTTAATCCCGACACTTAGAGTGGAAACTTGCTCAGTTTGTCAATTCTACTTGAAAAAACCTAGCACTGTGCTTGCCCTGTGGCTGAAGAGCAGTACCTTGCTCAGCACCACCTGTATCTTGTTTTAGAGAAGCGATGCCACCTCCTATGGTTTTTTTTCTTAAAGCGGTTCTCATCTAAACCACTCTATCATGAGGGAACAAAAGTGGTACCCTAGGTAAAATGGGAAAAGAGAGAAGTTTCTCGAGGCTTCTAGAACTTGAGCCTCGTGTCCTCCCTTATCCCTATGATTATGGGTTAGTTTGAGCTTGAGATCCCCCATGGTAGGATCTTGAATCCACCTCACCCACAATTCTCTCAACTATTCCTATCCATTGAGCGTTATAAATACAAGCTCATATCCATAGTTGAGGGAGAGAACTATAGATGTATTGTTATGTTGTTGGATTGACTACCTAGTCCAAATCATTGGAGAGCATAGAGAGAAAAGTTGGAGCTTATGGGGATGAAGTGTTTGTCTCATGGAGGGGCTTGTCAACACTAAGGAAACGGTTGTAAGATTCTCCATACATTCTTAATGCAAAGCTGATTTTCGTCCCACATTACTGTTGTTTTGATTTCACATGTACATGTTTCTAGATTCCTTAGTAACTAGCATGGGTAAGCAGTTGATTTTCTGGTAGCTTTGATGTGCTTGTATGTTTGATATGTTTGCAGGTACATAGGTTTACAATTGAAGTAGTATTCCAGGTGTTTACATCATTTAGGGAAGGTATTTATCCTTTGTCATTCACTCATTTGTTCTAGATCTGAACCATTTAGACCAGAGGAACAACTTCTGTCCACAGAAGGTGCAATATTATTGATAACAAATCTAGCGACTCCACTGGGGAACAGTGAAAATATCAGTTGATCTGATCTTCCTCAGTTCTTGAACTCTTGTCCGAATCCAGGCTCCATCTCCAACTCTCTTCAGTCAGATCTGCCATCTAACTTAGTGAATTTTGGTTTGAAACTTTTAGATCTATTTAGATCTAAACTATTTCGACTTTATATGTTATTTTTTATTGTCAATCCATCAATTTTTGCTCTGATCTGATCAATTTATAACTTGATTCTTCATTCTCCTTGTGTTTTGGATCTATTCAGGGAACCACACATGTGTTGTTGGCAACAAGCGGTGCCACTTCCTGAACTCTATTTTCCATAAGCGGTGCCACTTCCTGAGTCCCGTTATCCAGAAGCGGTGCTTGTCCAAATATGCTCTGTCAAGACCCCTCCAACGCTGTGCCAAGTAGGCCTTGTTCCATAACTAGTTTTTCATCATTTTTTGCAAAAAATTGAGTTTGTTTGCTTTCATCCATGCACTATCAAGCTTGTGTGTTAGAATCTGAATGCTCATGGTTGAAAATTCTATGGTAAAAGATTGTTTTGATTGAAGAATTCAAAATCTATATTAGGCTTATTGATTATTCATTTCCTTCCATGCTTTTTGGTTGTGATTGTGAAAGGAATTTTTTGAAAGCTTAGGTTTTAGTGAGTTCTCTTTTCATTTATTTTATAAAGACTGGAAGAAAAACCATTTGATTAGCATCTTGATTTCATTTTTTGTTTCCATAAAGGACTTCTTTTTGCTTGTAAAAAGGAATTTTTTTGACTGAGATTAGGTCATTATCATTATTGAGCATAAGTCATTGGATCTCTGATTAGCCTCATAAGATTTCAGGTTCTCTGTGTTCTTTTGTCTCTCTTGCATTAGTACTATCTCACCAAAAGAAAAAAATAGTGTAGTTTTAAGTTAGATCTATCTATGTTTTAAGAAAAATTGAAAAATAGAGTGCATATGCAAGTAGAGTGCTTGTTGTTTTTATTTTAGGAAAATAGACTCTTTCCCTTTTGATTGCTTTCAGAAAAGAAAAATGAGTTTGGAATGTGTTGCTTGTCTTCGATTTTGATTTGTTCAAAATAGTTGTCTGGGAATTTTTGTTTTTAAAACGAAAAGAAAATACTCTATTTCCCTCCCGTAGCTAGGCATACCACGATTGGCAAAGTGAAATATTTGCATCTACATTCTACATGGTTTTATTTTTTTTGTCAAAATTCCATGCATTCACCTAACCGTCCACTTTAAAATTAATGGTAGTTATAGGTTAAAATTTACATAGCAATTTGAGTGATAGGCTAGAGACATGTTCGAGCGTCGTTAAGCGTAGGAGCTATTGTTACTCGTCTGCATTACATGCTAGGACTCACGGGGTTCTTCCACGTACAATCAGTATATCGAATGGATTTTCACGTACCGTGGAGGTATATATAAAGGTACTTCACGTACTTGATTGTATATAGGTAGGCCCCTTGTGATCGGTTATGAATTAGACAACACTACTACTGATTTGAGCTCCCACGCATCTTGCGTATATCGAGAGACCCCATTAAGATACCTTATCTATCTGAGAAAATCCCTTTGGTTGTCTTGCTTTGAGCCATACACTGAAAAAAACATTCAGGGAGATTACTACACATGTACCCTTAAGGTATATCATGAGTGGCACCTTCTTGACAATCCTGGTGAGAGACCTGACTATCTGAACTCCTGTCATTTAAGTTTGCTTGTTTAGCCTATAGCTTGAGTAGGGAAATTTTTGGTGTGTTTTCTAGTTTTGAGACCCTAGGTTAGATAGGAACTATACAAACTAGCTGAGTTAATATACTCTAGGAGAGTACAATACTTGCCACCTGATTTTATTCCTGTTTCAAGAGAAAATCCTATGGAAGCTATCGATCAAGGAGCTGCTACCAACTCCCAAGTGGGAGAGAATGTGGTTGCAGAAAGTGGAGGTCCATATCCTTCGCACTCGCCTCCCTTGGTCCAACAACCTTCTCAGGGTAATACTTCATTTCATTATCCCATAGAAGGTCATGTTGGTGATACTACCTGTTCAAATTATGGTCCCAATGCTCCATTTTGGGTTACCTCTATAGGACAAGCCATTGCCTCATTTGGAACCCATTTAAACTTTTCTGAAGAAGTTTCACCAAATCAAGAAGAACGTAGACAATACCGAGTAGAGATTATCCATGCACAAGAAATTAAAACGAAAATAGATGACATATTGGGCACACCACCATCGCGTTCTGCAGTTGTTCTTGTGGGATATCATTCACTTGTCGATTATATGAGACCCATTGAACTGATTCTAGATCACACTGTGACTCCACATAATCTAGATCAAAATTCCAACCCCACCGCCTCCCATATTATTTATGTTCCCAATTCTCCTGGGTCTTCCGCATGTGGGGCTCAACATTCAATTCATATTTAATCATTACCTTCTAGTGCCGGGGGGGAAACCCCCTGCATGACCTACGTTATCTATCGCCAAAATTGTACCTAGTCAGGGATAGACCTCTAGTATAGAGAAATCTATAGTTTATGTCCCTCCTACCCACAAAAATGTTGTTAACCCCCCATTCATTTCAGGTCATCCCTTGGGGGAATAACCTATAACCAATCAAACCTCTTAAAGGTATGGTTACACAACAAATCAAGTAACTGTAGGAAACATTAATTATCCACCAAACCCTATAGGAATGCCTTATGCTAGAATTCCATATCCTAGTAATACTTTCATGCCATGGGGGAAACCTAATTGGTCCTACATGCCAGCTATGGGGGCGACACCTATACATATTGCAAGGGGTGCCAGAGGACCACCTTATGGAGATCCTCCCCTTGGGGGTCCTAATGGTCCAGGAGGGCCTGCTGGCTTTCCTCCTTATGGTCTTAATAGTTTTAGTTGTCCTGGGGGGCTTGGTGGCTTCCCTCTTAATGGTCACGGAGGGTCTGGTGGCCCTCCTCCTACTGGTTCTGGAGGCTATGAAATTTTACCTCCCAAAGGTCTTGGAGGGTCTAGTGGTCCTCCTCCTAGTGGTCTAGGTGTTCCTGGTGGTCCCAATGCTCCTGGTGGTCCCATAGGCCCTAGTGGTCCTCTTCCCAGAGGCCCCAACGGTCCTAATGGTCTTGATCCTAGAAATCAACCCCCTGCGGATAGATCTTCCGGTAGTTCTTCATCACAACAACATGTCTATTAGTCTAATTACGATCCTACTGGTACTTATATGCCATATCAATATTACCAGTATGTGCAACCTAATCATTAGTTACCTTTCCTAGCAACCTTGGACTTGCTTGATTTGTCCAAGTTGATTAATGACCCCATTCAACATAACCCCTCGTGGCCTCCCATTCCGGTAAGGTTACCATCAAGCATTCGAAAGTTCGATGGGAAGTAGGGAGATGATCCAAAAAACCATGTCATGACATTCCATTTTTGGTGTTCTCCAAACTCCCTTACGAATGATTCAGTTTGTTTAAGACTCTTTCAGCGAAATTTGACCAGTACATCCACGAAATGGTACATTGAAATTCCGCAACATTCATTTGTGGATTTTGGCTCATTGGAAACTATATTTCTTACGCAATTTCAGCGTCCTATACATTATTAAATGGGCACTGATCTCTTAAATTCTCTACGGAAAAACACCTCCACCCACATATCTAATCATATCCATGAGTGGAGAAGATGGAGAAGACTTATTAAGGCTCTTACCCCGGATTAGTTATTAGCTGATTGGTTTACTAAATCTTTGTTGCCTCTTATTTCCCAAGATTTGGCTATGGGCAGTGTTGTTACTGAATAGAAATCCATTAGTCAAGCCCAATATCTGGACTTGGTCTATTCCCAGTCTGGAACTTTGTATGACTTGATCCCTCAAGCTCCTCGCCCAATCACTGATCCTGCAAATCCACTAGCAGAAGTCCCTGTTGATGGGATTGTTGGTTCAATCCAGTCCCCGTCAGTAGCAAAACTTTCCAAGCAATCCCAAATTGCCACCCCTACTCCTTTGACTCCCAAGGTTTCCACTGAGGTCAATTCTATTCAAAGTATTCAAACGCCCGACAACTATAAAAAGAAAGGTAAAGCTAAAAACATAAAACCTGGAAACCAACAAGAGAATCCAAAAGTAACCACTAATGATAACGATAAAGGGAAAAGAAAATAAAAATATCCATGTCTACTATGCAGAGGTGACCATTTCACAAAAGAGTGTCCTCGTCGGGACGAAATCACCTAATTTTTGAAAACTAATCCCGCACCCTCAGTTCTCACAGATCCTTTTCCCTCTCAACAACAACTGATAAACCACATGTCTAATCAGGGAAACTCTAGTTCTTCAAAGAAAATTTGCATGATTTCCTCAGAAACCATTATTTTTCAAACTTGAAGTCAATGTTACGACAAACCCACAGACAAGAACGAAGACATTTCTTCTTCAGGAAAAGCTCCCACTACTAGTTCTCCTGAATCCTCATCTACTGTCCCCCTAACTATCGAGAAGCCTAGTCTCGACATGGTTTTGCGTCAACCCAAGAGTACTCTTAGGAACGTTGTTTTTAACCCTAATTCCTAAGCTACTCAATTTTATAATGTAGTTGAAGATCTCTCTCAAACACCATGTGCAATATGTAACTTGGAAGTCCTCCAAAGTTGTCCTACACAATGCAAAAACTTCTTAACTACGTTAGGAGCTTTAGACCTGGACAATACTAATTTGATTCATTTCAATGTCGAGAACTATAAGTATAGACTAACTCACAAACTCACTTTCCAAATCATATTGAAATTAGTCGGAAAGAATGTCTTTAGAATTGTCTTAGACGAAGGAGCTTCAACTTCGGTTTTGTCCCTGTCTTGTTGAAAAGCTATTGGCTCTCCCGAGCTTGTAACATCACCTGCGAGTCTGAAAGCCTTTGATGGATGAGGTTTCTAGCCCCATGGTCTCATACCATCCCTTTCAATCGATATTGGGGGAAAAACCATTTCTATTCAAGTAGAAGTAGTAGACACCCCGTTAGATTACAACCTCCTTCTAGGAAGAAATTGGTTTCACGCCATGACTACTGTCGCTTCGATGGTATTTTGAACTGTCCAATTTCCACATCTATGTAGAATTGTCACCATTGAATAGCTCAATTTCTATACACTGAATGTTACTACCTCTATGGATAATAACATCCCCATGTTAGGCCAATCCGATCCTCCTTACGAGTCGATTGGGTTAGGTATGTTGAAGGATTCATCCCTTATGGAAATTTTTCTGTCCACTCCTCCTAATATAGACATAGTGATAGTAAATATTATTTCTTCATTTGATGATGATCCAAATGGAAAAAAAATGGTTGAGTCCACCTTCTTGAGTTCGCATGAAGAAATGTACAACGTCATTCAAACCCTTTCTGATGACCACACTGATGAACTTCATCTGGTGGCTTCAAACCCTTACCACCTGCCCTACTAGTTAGAACCCTCTCTTCCTATTCTGGATTATCTCTTCAAGACTTTTCCTTTATATGAATCCATTATGGAGATCATGAGTAAAAACAAGCCTATCTGGGAGGATCACCATCATAGATCCTTGTTCCTCCCCAACACTAATTCGGTAGACCATGACTTTGCATCCTTGTTTTCCAATGATATTGTCAACACACCTCAAAATCCTATATTGTTACAAGACACAGATTCTGAAGGAAACATATGCAACATTACTCAAACAAATCCAATTGACATATCAGCCAAGCCTGGTACCCTTGAGCATGTTCATGTTGGGCGAAACTGCTTGGCAGAAGAATCTGAAGCATACATGGCACTTTTCAAAGAATTTCAAGATATTCTTTCCTGGTATTGTGAAGAAATGCAAGGGATAGACCTACCCATTGCATTCTATGAAATAAAAAACTATCCCATTGCTAAACCTATCAGGCAAAAACTAAGGCAAGTCCATCCACGGAAGGCTGTAGCTATTAAAGCTGAAATAGAGAAACTTCTCGAAGCTGGCTTTATTTATCCCATCCCCCTGATGGAATGGGTATCAAACATCGTCCCTGTCAATAAAAAGCAGGGCACCATTAGAGTCTGTATCAATTTTAGAGATTTGAACAAAGCTTGTCCCAAAGACAACATTCCTACTCCGCATATCGACGAGATTATTGAGAACTGTGCTAGAAGTGTCATCTTCTCATTTATGGATGGATTTTTAGGTTATAATCAGATTGATATTTTACCCACCGATCAGAAAAAGACACATTCATTTTTCCATGGGGAACCTTTGCATATAGGAAGTTACCATTTGGCTTAAAAAACACTGGAGCCACTTTCCAGCGTGCTATGTCCTATGCATTTCATGATATAAAACATATTATTGAACCGTACCTTGATGACCTCTCTACTCATTCAAAGTGACGGGAGGACCAACCTGGTCATCTTAGAGACATTTTCCTAAGATGCCATCATTATAATATATGGCTCAATCCTCATAAATGTGTTTTCTGCGTTGAGACGGGACGCATGTTAGGTTTTGTGGTTTCTAAGGATTGCATCTGGATAGATCCATTGAAAATTGCCACTATTTTACCTCTACCAGCCCCAACCAACCTTCTAGAAATCTAAAGTTTGCAAGCGAAGGAAAACATTCTCCACCATTTCGTGGGAAATTTTGTAGAGAAAACACATGGTTATATGCATCTCCTTAAGAAAGGAACTTCGTTCTATTGGGATGACCAAGCCCAATGAGCCTTTGATAATCTCAAACACGCTCGGACGCATTCACCCGTGATACACCCCGCAGATTATTTAAAGGATTTTCTCTTATATATTGCTGCCTCCACTACTACCATCGCTATGGTTTTGGTGCACGAAAATCCCGATGGTCAAGAGCACGTGATATACTATGTTAGTAATAATCTTATGGATTCAGAAACTTGATATTCACGCGTGGAGAAATTAGCATTGGCCACGGTCGTTGCTGTTAAAAAAAAATTTCACTACATTTTGCTTCACACAACCACCGTATTAGCAGACCAGAACCCTATGTATTATATCTTGACTCATCAGGTGCTTGAGGGAAAGTATTCCCAATGGATAGTCATACTACAAGAGTTTGATATGGAATTTGCCAAAGCCACATCAAAGAAATCATTGGTCTTTGCCGAGCTCATGTTTGATCTTCCCTGTGCTTCGATGGAATCTTAGCTCAGTGATTCATTTCTGGATGAATTCCTATTCCTGATAAGCACTACTAACCCATGGTATGGATATTTTCTCATTTATCTCCAAACACAAATATTTTGGCCAAATCTATCCCGTGATGATCACCGCTGTATCTGTCACCATGCAAAATACTACCTCATCTTGAATGACACTTTGTATAGATGTGGTATTGATTTCATTCTTTGGCGATACCATACTCACGTGGAAGCTAAACAAGTGTTGAATGATTGCCATTTGGAGCATGTGGCAGTCATTTATTTAGGATGGCTACAACCCAGAAAATCCTTCACGCTGGCTATTTCTGGCCTTCAGTCTTTAAATATTTTCATGAGGTTGTCAAGAAATGACCACCCTGTCAACATTTTTATCTGAAAAAAGCACACTCATCCTGCTCCGCTACACCTCATCATTGTCGTTGGCCTGTTCGCCAAATCGGGGATTAATTATATGCATTGTAATCCTACCTCAGCTGGGGGACACGGTTACATCATCGTGGTCATTCACTATTTTACAAAGTGGGTTGAGGCCATGCCTACATATGCGAAAGATGGTAAGACTATCGCTCTCTTCCTGTTCAATCATGTGATAGATATATTCAGAGTCCCGTAGTCCATAGTTACTGATCACGGATTTCATTTCTGTAATCAAATGATGGAGGAACTAAGTTCCAAGCTAGGTTTTTGTCATGAAAACTCTACGCCCTATTATCCACAAGCTAATGTTCAGGTAGAGGCCATTAAGTTTTCAAAACAATGCTTTGTCAGATGGTTGGAGACCATAAATCCAACTGGCACATTATCCTTTTTTCCGATCTTTGTTCTTACAGGAATTCGGTGAAAACAACTACTCGTTTCACACCTTTCCAGCTTGTCTATGGACTCGAAGCTATCTTGTTTATTCAATGTCAGATTCCATCCTTGAAACTTGCCATCAAACTTCTCCTAGACACTTCCGCAGAGGAAGAGAGATTTTTATACTTGAACAAACTTGACGAAAATAGGAGAGATGCTGCCTTGGCTAATGAAGCACATAAGAAACGCGTTAAGGCACAGTATGAGAAGTCTATCCAACCTCATGCCTTTAACGAGGGTGACCTAGTTTTGACTTACGATCAGAGATATGAAAAAATAGGGAAAGAAAAGTCTGAATCCATGTGGTACAGTCCTTTCATTATTTCTAAAGTTTTAGAGAAAGGGGCCTACGATCTCATATACTATGATGGAACCCCTTTAGGACAACCTTGCAATGGGTTGTACCTGAAGAGGTACTATGCCTAGATCTCTCTTGGATAGTATCATGTATATATGTATATTACTTGACTTTCAGTGTGCTTCAGTATTTTCAATATGGTTTTGAGTTTAGTGTTCGTATCTGTTTATATGATGTTTTGGTCATGTAGAGCAGATGGATTTATAAGACTTCCCTGATGGTCCTTGCTGCCACACCTTGAATCTTTCCTCAGCTACTTGGGTTCTCTATTCCCTAGCTTATGATTTGGTTATTTCAAGAGCGGTTTGTATTGGTCTCTCTACCAACAATATCTGTGAGTATCGAGTAGTCATAGGTCTTCTGAATGAAGCTACCTCCCAAGATGTTCGCAATTTGGTAGTCTTGATGGACTCACAACTGGTGGTTTGTCACCTAAACCATGTTTGTACCATTAGGAATCCTATGCTTCTCCTTCTCTTCCATAGGGTATGCTTATTAGAAAGGTCATTTGAAACTATCACCTATAGGCATATCCCTAGGGAACATAATGTAGTTTCTAACTCATTGGCTAATTACATCATAGATTGGCATATTTCCCATTAATGACATGAAAATCAAACTTGGTTCATTGTAAATAAACTATAAAAGACACATAAAACTCATGTAAAATAAATTCACCATTTGAAAAATATAAAAACCAAGTAAAAGTCTCTCTCTCTCTCTCTCTATATATATGAACATGTTTTACAAAAAATAGGTCACGAGACCTCATCTGAAGCACGTAGGCAGTCAGGTAAAAAATAACCATACAAAAATCCTGAAGCTATCAACTTTCAATGGATAGATCATGCACTCATCTTCTAATTATGCTCATGGTAACACATCATTTCCCAGGATACTCTACATAGCAGTCTGGTAAAGCGACCTGGTACTCCCGTTGTAGGCCTCTGATACCTCAGTGGAAGGTCGACAATAGAAACATTAGGGATGTCTAGAGTCAACCTCTCCAAGTTCTCCTCTAACTCCCCTATCACATCGTCACCATGTGATACAAAATAGGGTCTGGCTCTCTTGTCCAATGGGGAGGATCCCCCAGGTCGTGCTACTTCGATGTCTGCATGAAAACATTCAAGTCTCATTACTAAACATAAAAAATATAAAACATAAAAACACTATTTCCATTTTATGGGATTTTGTTTCTTACTGATGTCACCCCACTGTCCACTAGGTGGGAGTGGTAGTTCAAGGTCACAGCTGAAGTCACTACCTACATATGCATAATCATCCAACATGAGGAGCTGATCTCTCAACCATTGAAAGAATGAGTCACCGAACTTTACCTTCCCCCTACCCGCTCCAGTACAGGCCATAATCTAGACCCACCTCTGCATGCGAGGGTCTCATGCCCTCATCTTTGTAAACACCACCTGGCGTCTCATCTATGGAACCTTCTTGAAGAAGAAGCAAGCTACAATGTAACCGAAACCAAATTGCTTCAGCTCCCCCTACTGACACTTGGTCAGCTGATCCTCGAATATTGAAAGTAGAGCTTTCGCCCAATTAAAGACTGTAGGCACCATGGCCTCTATGGCATAGAGCATATGCACTCTAGACACGTAGTGTACTCCTTGGCTTCCTGTCACTCTCTACATGTTAAGAAACACGGTCTGTAGAGGGCCATCCACCACTGCTTTATGGGAATTTTCTTTACCGATGTCTTGGTCCCAAGAATGTAGTGATGGTCTATCAACTCCTGAGTAGTAACGTCCGCCCTACAGGAACCAGTCAGTGAGATGGGAGCACCCCATATCGAAAGGCCAGTTAGGAAGTAGATGTCCTCTAACTCAACTGTTAATATCTAAGCACCAACCTTGAAATATTGTTGCTCTGGATTCCACATCCAGAGTATATGCTTTAGTAGTCACTCATGTGATACCATAATCGGTGTGCAAAAGAAATTTAAGAGTTAGCAGTCTTGCAATGCGGCTATGCAACCCACATTTCATTCGGTGAATGCATCATCATTATCATGTTGCCTCTCTTTCCATATGACCATTTTTTATCAACAAGAACCTGTCAAAAACCATCACAAGACTTGTTAGAAGCATTCTTAATTATCCAAATCAATAAAAATGAGCTATTTTTGCTTGTGTAACCACTTTTATTTCTCCATGGTCGGCACCGCCTGTGTCCCATTGAGGACAGGAAGTGGCACCACCTGTGTTCTATGTTTTCAGTGCAGTTCTAGTGGGGTACCGCTTATTCCGCAAGGGATAAGACCGGTGCCCGCTTCTATGATTTTAGGGCTTGCCATATAAGCCCAAAACACCATTAAAAATCAAAATTGAAGGCATAAAATGAAAGAGTAGGGTCTAGGCTATTACTTGGAACTGACAGTGCACGAATTTGACTATGGATGCTCCCGATATCAGCGACTAAAAATATGGCCAATAAAATGTTCCAAAGGTTCTCCACTATGGGTAAATAGTAAAATTTTTTGATTTTTTACTATTTACGTGACTTTTATATACATTTTAGGGTTTGACATGCTATAGTTTTGTTTTAAAATCATTTATTACTCAAAATATATGCAGTCGTAATCCTTTAATGTCAGTTATTGGGGAATTTAACACTTGTTTTTGAGTCATTGTAGGATAGAAGAGCAGTAGCAGCAAAGTTTTGGGAGTTCGTTTTTAACTTTTTTGTACTGCCATAAGATGGAAAAAGTCTTTTGAGTGTTTATTGCGACACTTTTGTCACGCTCTAGAAACTTAGCATCAAAGGTCCAAGTTCGTTTCTAATTATTTTCAAGCTTGTAAAATCTCTCATCATGAAAAGAGATCTAGTGGAGTCTTCTTTAAACTCTTTTCGGGCTCCGTAAATACGAAAAGATTGTCGAGTGATCTTGTCTTCTTCACTCTCGTTAATTCATTTGAAGAGTCATTCATCTGACGGTAGGTTATCACTTTTTTGGTTCACGTGAACTATTTTACGAAAAAGGACCCTATGGAGTCTTCTTCCATGGTAGTTCAAACTCTCTAAACATGAATGATACCGATTTTTCTTTCATTAGACTCATTAAATTAAACATTGAGAGACCCTCTTTTGGGAACGAACCCCTCCTCTCTCAGGTTTGTAAAACATATGAATTTGGACTTGTCTTTGGATGAGCTATAATGAGTGTTTGTTACCCTCTTTGACCTCGTAAAACTGAAAAGAGGCACTCATCAATCATGATGGGGAAAATGGGAAGGGAATCATTTTGCAGATAAATGGTAGTATTTTGTCGTTACCTTTAAACATGGCACTTTTCTACATATCATTTCAGTCAATTGGGTATTCAGCTAATCTCTGTGACAATCCACTTTCATGAGTCATATCACTCCTTTGAGTCTTTCAAAAGGATGCATTGTCCATTGTCGCACTGTGTGTTTTTCTAGTTTAGTCATGCTTCCAAGGCTCTTTTCATGTCGCCCAATGTTCAAAGGGTCGTTGAAGAAGTTTTACCTCTGTAGTCAAAATAGTCTCTGTGTCAGTACTTTTGAGTCAGTATTATGGTTACTACATTCACATCATTCTAGAACTATGTTCTGAATTTTGTGTCGTCGATGTGGGACTCATCATGGCCCTCCTTCGATGAGACTATTCCTGTTGACATCAGCTCACCATCTAGGAAATAGTCTTAGAAACAAAATTTAGCACCTTGAGATCTGTATGTCTCAATGACAGATTCTCTCACTCTCAACATAGGTTCACATCATTGACCTTTCATCGATAGAATCGACTGGGTTTTTGACATCAAGACATCTATTCATGCTTAGTAAATTGTACTAGGGTACCTTGGGAATCATTGACATCAATGGTGATCTCCGTCGCACTTGTTAATGGTTCACATCATTGGCTAGTAATCAAGTGGTTTCTACTATGTTCGAATTTAGATCATTGTAATCACATGGATAGAATCGTACTTTGTGGAAGACGATACAAAGACCCTGGGTATTTGTTTAGCACTCATTGCTTTCCCCCAGGTTTTGATGGAGTTTTGTATATCTAGCATGGATCCACATTTGTATGGTCATGGATATGCTCAAATTTGTGTCTGTATGACATAGATATACATTGTATGCTTGGTATCTATGTCCAAGTTTGAGTCCTCTATCACATGTATATACGCTTTATTCTAGTAGCCATGCTTGTTTATTCCTCTCATGGATCTGCCTTTTATTGGTCTGCAACCATGAGTTGGTTACATTTGTCTATGAGTCAAAAGTATTGATGTCCTACATATGCCTACTGGATTCCATTCTCCGATTGAGCTCACATTTTCACCTCGAAGTGACAACTTGTTCTCTCAAAGATCTCACTTATCGTATCCCTCTAAGTCTCATGCTTTTGGGGGCATTCTATTATACCTAAATCCTATCACGATCATGCGATAAGACCCTTAAATTCCATGTTTTCCCTTAATCTCAACACTTAGAGTGGAAACTTGCTCTATTTGTCAATTCTACTTGAAAAAACCTAGCATCGTGCTTTCCCTGTGCCTGATGAGTGGTACCTTGCTCAGCACCACCTGTATCCTGTTTTAGAGAAGTGGTGCCACTACCCATGCTCTTTGGTCTTAAAGAGGTTCTCATCTAAACCGCTTTGTCATAAGGGAAGAAAAGCGGTACCCTAGGTAAAATGGGAAAAATAGAAGTTTCTCGAGGCTTCTAGAACTTGAGCCTCATGTCCTCCCTTATCCCTATCATTATAGGTTAGTTTGAGCTCTAGATCCCCCATGGTAGGATCTTGAAGCCACCTCACCCACAATTCTCTCAACTATTCCTATCCATTGAGCCTTATAAATACAAGCTCATATCCATAGTTGAGGGAGAGAACTATAGAGGTATTGTTATGCTGTTGGATTGACTACCTTGTCCAAATCATTTGGAGAGCATAGAGAGAAAAGTTGAAGCTTATGGGGATGAGGTGTTTGTCTCATAGAGGGGCTTGTCGACACTAAGGAAACAGTTGTAAGCTTCTCCTTACATTCTTAATGCAAAGCTAATTTTCGTCCCACATTATTGTTGTTTTGATTTCACATGTACATGTTGCTAGTTTCCTTAGTCACTAGCATGGATAAGTAGATATTTTTTTGGTAGGTTTGATGTGCTTGTATGGTTGATATGTTTGTAGGTACACAGGTTTACAATCGAATCAGTATTCCAAATTTCTACAGCATTCAAAGAAGGTCTTTATCCTTTGTCGTTCACTCATTTTTTCTGCATCTGAACCATTCAGACCATAGGAACAACTTTTGTCCACAGAAGGTGCAATATTCATGATAACACTTCTATATTTTATGTGATTGTGAGTGATGTTATATACATTTATCCATGTTTATCTAATGACAAATAACTGTCATCTTGTCTCTTCATTGATAGACTAGACTCACAAGTGTTTTGTCTCCTTGTTATAGCCAGCCATTCGCATATGCTCTGTGTATGTGTATCTTCTAGTATAAAAAGTACTCTTCATACATCTATCATATTCTTTAAAATCATCTGAACAATGTAGTAGAAAGCCTTGTTTGTCTGAGTATATTCATATGTGTCTGAGTGAGTGATTTTATGAGCAAGTTAATTGGCTTGATTCATCCTTTATATTATTGAGCATTTAAGTTACCAGATTCATTCCCTTTACAATCAGGGAAAGACTCCTAGAGTGATAACACAATGATAAAAGGTGGAAAATGATATTGTTCTTTTACAAACTATGGAAATGTGGGTTTTTGCATCTGATAATGGACACGACGCTGGTGCCATTAATGCACCTTGGTTTTTGTGGCAGCCCAAGCTTAGGGCTTGGCTCATGATGGAATTTGGCCATTTTCTCTATTTGGGATGGTTTGGTCTCAGCTCTGTGTAGTGGGCGAAGGAAACTTCAAAGGTATGGCTTCACTATGATTTTTAAAGCAATGTGGTGTGTATTTTGTGGCTTGTTCGATTCCATACTTCTCACCATTCGTTATTTTGGTTGTGGTTCCAGGTGATAGGGAGGCGAGGAGATCTTGGAATCATTTCATGACTGCAAGTCATGGGTTGGAATTACCACTAAAATAAGCCCGCTAACAAGTCGATACTTTTCATTACTTGGCTTTGGGACTAGGATTAAACTTGTCGGGGTTTAGTATACCTACATTGGTTTTTATAGTTGCGTTTGGGTTTTGGGGGTGGTCTATATTGTGACAGAGCTCTGTCTGTACACCCCAGCATTGAGTTTTAACGTGTGGTTTTTGTTTTCCCTTAGGTATTTTTGTAATGATGTAATGGGATGTAAAAATTGATGGGCTTCTTTCCATGCGGCGAAACTTGATTTCCTTCACAATCTCTACGTGTAATTTGTAAATTTTGGGTTAATTTATGCAATGTACATAGTGGAAGCACCATTGCTTGCAATGGTGCCACAGCCATTGGATGACAGTCTAAACTTGTTTTAATACTTATAACTCTGGGTATTCGATTCTATACTATGTACTTTTTATTTAACCTTGGGTTTTATATGGCAGTTGCCCTTGTGGTTGGATTGTGTAAAATTCCTTCCATTAATATCTTAGTTATGATAATTAGTAATGTTGACAGCATATGGCTTGGGCCATGCCATAGATGGCTTAGGCACTTGCCATGGAAGCTATGAAATCGTAGACTGCTTAGATTTACCTTACGGTTTTTATTTAATGCAATGTGGAAACAAATGAGTTATGGGTGCAACCCTACATGGCTTTCATTGCTATAAGTGAATTCATTGATAGTGTAAGTTTGTTGTTTATATGTACTGTGTAGTTTATTTATAAGTCGTGGCTTATGTAAATGTTGCGCATAGATTAATGAGGGTCTTACGGCCTCTTGTGTAATGATTATTGTTTTGATTTATATAATGTGTGTTTAGAGTTGGGGACGAGGCCGAGCTTACACTGTGGCTTCAAAGAGAGAGTCTCATGACCTTGCTAAAGCAAATGTATTTTATTAATGTATCCCACATACACTCTGTGTATAGTGTGGCCTTAATAAATGTAAAACAACTCTATAGGATTCGAGTCCTGGTCATTGTTGATGTAATGAGTTATAATTTAAGGTGGATGCGATTTGGGGCTTAGGTGCCCATAGGATTTCATTCCTTCCCTCTCTTGCATATTTATTTGGACTGTGTAAAATTATGAGGCGGTTTATAAAAATGATTCATGTGTGTTATGTTTACTGTAGATCATAGATTATGTACTGAAAATGACTGAGCTCACCTACAGGATCCGTTCCTGTGACCTTAATGTAATTATATGCTTTTAATTTTTTATAATGTTACTTTAGTTAATTGTTATGTAAAGGTCGTGAGTTAATATTAGATGGGACTATTCGATTTCATGGAATACGATTTGATTATGTAGATTTATAATTTTAGGACCGTGGATTTTAATTAGGAAAAGGAATTTGACTTTAGACCAATGAATGGTCACGATGCTTACTCTGTTTATTTTCTTATGATGAGGTTATTTTTAATGGAGATGATTTAGTAGTTACCATATAATTAAATATGCAGACCTTGAAAGGTCTTGCTGGTTTATTATCTTGGATTTAATATGAAAATATTTATAAATTGTGCATTAGATATAGTTATTGTTTTGGTACTTTAGATTT
>LPNX011026128.1:145736-194113 GCA_001517045.1 Pseudotsuga menziesii
AGATTTTATTTCTTTATTTCATCATTAATATTATTACTATATTTATTCTTTATACCTCCCATGTATAAAATACATAATAATATAACACTTGTTAACATTTGTCTTTGGGCATCATATATCATGATCCCTAGACTTAATCACACTTCTTCATTAAGGTCAAATAGGTAGATGGTTAGGTCTACTAGGATAGGGGAAACTCTAAAGATCCTTGCATGTTGGATTCCCTCATATAACATGGTAGTTCTTCAGTACTTGATGAGAATACAGAAATTCAAAATTTTCATTTAATCACTTATAAATAAGTCTGATGAGATCAATATTTTTCTTGAGTCGTTTTCACTCGGGAATTATTAAATTCTTTTCAATAACCCTTAGCGCTTACCAGAGCTCATACTCAACACTTAAACAGGGAGTTACAAACTTAGTGCAATTCCAGAGCTCTTCGCTCAACACTAATGCTAGGATGTACTTGTACGATACACCTAGGGATACAATGGCCAAGGATCCGATGCTCCAAAGATTATGTTCAACATCAACATGGAAGGCTCTAGGGCTTATGTCCAACACTTCCAATATTATATTTTCATGTGTTCCAGAGATTCACGCTCAACACAAATATAAATATTCATGTGCTCCAGAGCTTCTCGCTCAACACAACATCAATTACTCATGTACTTCAGATCTCCTTGCTCAACAAAACATCAGTTACTCATGTGCTCTAGAGCTCCTCGCTCAACACAAACATCTCATCAATCATGTGCTTCAGGGTCCACTCCCAACACAAACAAGCATATATATATATCAACAATTCGCTT
The DNA here is from genome assembly GCA_001517045.1 of Pseudotsuga menziesii. Classification (NCBI taxonomy): domain Eukaryota; kingdom Viridiplantae; phylum Streptophyta; class Pinopsida; order Pinales; family Pinaceae; genus Pseudotsuga; species Pseudotsuga menziesii. The sequence goes on from LPNX011026128.1 coordinate 146,552, forward strand.
ACGCCAAATATATAAAACAAATCATCATGTTCATATGCAGTGGGGTCTTTGACCCAATACATCAAAATAAAACATCAAGATAACATCATAATCAATAGGCTCATTCCTATAAGTGTTAGGTTCAAAATCTAGGATATTACAGTCTACCAAATTGGCATTGGGAAGGAAAGAAGATCTATGATGATGATATTCCCAAATAGGTTCATCCACACTCATGATCTCCATGATGGACTCATGTGATTCAAAAGTCTATGTGAGATAGTCTAGAGTGGGGAGAGAGGGTTCTAGCCAGTAGGGAAAGTGGTAAGGATATGAATCCACCAGATGAAGATCACCAGGTTGGACATCAAAAGTAGAATGAACGACATCATAAAGTTCTTCATAAGGTCCTAAAGAGGATGACTCAATAACTTATTTGCCTTGAGGACCATGGCCAATTGTGGAAATCATGTTCATAGTAGCCAATTACATACTAGGAGGGGTTGAGGGAGACACTCCCATGAGAGTTGAATACTTCATCATACCAACCTGAATCGACTGATAAGGAGGAGGGGATTGACCTAGTATAGGGATATTATTTGCACTGGGGGTAACAACTTATGGTGAACAAAAATTGAGTTGATCAATGGTCACAATATTCCCCAAACTAGGGAATTGGAGAGTTTGAAATACTGTCAAAGTGACATTCATCATAACATAAAAGAATTTTCTCCCTAATAGAATATTTTAATCCAAAGGGGCATCAACTACCTCCACCTGAATAGAAACAGTCTTTCCCCCAAGCTCGACCAAAAGGGATAGTAACAGACCATGAGGTTGGAAACCTCATCCATTGAAATATTTTAAGGTTGTGGGGGACTTGTCCATTCGGGAGAACCAATGGCTCTCCAACAAGCCACAGACAAAACTGAGGTGGAAGCTCCCTCATCCAGAACTGTCCTATGGGCCTTCCTCCAAACTAGTCTTGTCATGATTTGAAATGTGAGTTGGTGGGGTAATCTATACTCATAGTTCTCCACATTAAAGTGAATCAAATTGGTGTTGTCTGGGTCTAATGCCCCCAATGAAGTCAACAATTTTTTGTGCAGTGTGGGACAACTTTGGAGCACATCTAGGGTAGAAATTATGCATGGTGATTGAGCTAAATCTTCAACGACATTGTAGAATTGGGTAGCTTGAGAATCTGGATTAAAAATAGAGTTTCTGAGGGTAGTCTTGGGTGGATGAAAAATCAAGTCGATATTAGCTTTCTCGATTGTGAGGGTACCATTAGACGAAGATGGAGGAGAACTAATGGAAGGAGTTTTGTCGAGAGAATGTTTCTCATCCTTCTTCTCAGGAGGTTTGTCATATGACTGACTACGAGTATTCAAGATGATAGTTTCTAAGGAAATCATTATAATTTCTTCTATTGAATTAGAGGGTCCTTGATTAGACATATGCTCTATCAATTGTTGTTGAGATGCAAACAGGTCAGTAAGTATTGTAGGTGTAGGGTTACTCTTAAAAAATTTACTAATCTCTTCACGATGAGGAAATTTATTTGTGAAGTGGTCACCACCACACAATAGCCACCTGGATACACAACCTTCCTCTTGCCTTTATTATCATTCGATGGGGATGTAGCCTTGGGATTCTCCTGTTGGTTTATAGGCCTCTTATTTTTTTCTTTACCTTTCTTCTTATTACTAAATGTCTACGTACTTTGGATAGCATTCACCTCGATAGAAATCATAGGATAAGAAGGAGTAGTATCGGAAGTACTCTGTTGCTTGGCAGATTTAGTGGCTGATTAGGGCTAGATTTAACCGACAACCCCATCAACAATATTTTCTGTAGGTGGATTAGTAGGGTCAGTGCTGGGGAAAGGAGATTGAGGAATTGGGTCATACAGAGTTCCAGACTCAGAATAATCCAAGTCCATATACAAAGCATGACTGATAGCCTTGTCTTCAGTAACAACACCACCCATAGCCACATCTCGGGAAATGGGAGGAAACAAGTATTTTGTGAACCAATATGCTAATAATTGATATGGAATAGGGGATTTAATTAGTCTTCTTCGTCTCCTCCACTGATGAATATGATCAAATATGTGTGTGGACGTATTTTGACAAAGGTATGTCAAAAGATCGGTACCAGTCTCGTAAAGGATGGGCAGTTGGAAATGAGTAAGAAAAATCATTTCCAATGAGCTAAAGTCCACAAATGAATGTTGTAGAAGTTCAATGTACCTCTTCATGGATGTACCAGCCAAAGTTTGCTGAAAGAGACTTAAATGGATAGAATCATCCATCAAGGTGTTGGAAGAACACCATAGATGGAAGGTCATAACATGGTTTTTTGGATATTCTCCTTGCTTCCCATCAAATTTTGGAATATCTACTGGAATTGCTAGTCATGAAGGGTTATGATGAATGGGGTCATTAATCAACTTGGAAAAATCATGCAAGTCCAAATTTGCCAAAAAGGGAAGTTGTCAGTTAGGTTGAACATACTAGTAGTATTGATAGGGCATTGGCATACCAGTAGGACCATAGTCCGATTGATACACTAGTTGTTGGGAATTTTGATTTGTATAAAATCCTTTCGAAGATCCGCTAGATGGAGGCAAGCTTCTAGGAGGAGGGTTTCCGATAGGTAGTGGTGGTGGTGGTCCTATTCCTGGTGGGCCTCCACTAGGTGGTTGTCCACCAGGTGGACCACCAAAAGAAGGTGGTACTCCTGAAGGTGGTCCCACAAGAGGTGGTCCTCTAGGTGGTGGACCCCCTGGAGGTGGTGGTCCTCTAGGAGGTGGTACCCCAGAAGGTGGTCTGCCATAAGGTGGACCTAATCCAAGTGGGCCTCTGTCGGGTGGGCCCCCACAAGGTGGGCCTCCACCTCGTCAACCTCCACCTGGTAGCCCAGAAAAATGTGGCCCACTATATCCTCCAGTAATATTTATAGGTATCCCCCTACACATAGGATTATAAGACAAATTGGGTTGCTACCATGGTGTAAACATGTTTCCAGGATAAGGCATGCCCGGATATACCATTGATGTAGTCGTAGGTTGAAATTTTACATTACTTATAGAAGGTAGTTTCTTGGGTGAGTATATCCCCAAGAAGGTTGATTAACGACGAGTTCTACCCTTAAGGGTTGGCTCGTACTAGAAGGGGGAGTAACCACTTTGGTTACCATGGGAGGGACTACAACTAATGATTTTCCTACATAAGAGGTCTGTCTTGTAATCGATGTAACTCCACTAACTACTAATGCAACTCAAGATGGAGGTTGCCCCCCAGTGGTAGAAGGTACGGGAGAACCAAAAGAAGACTAGCTATTTTGAATTGTAGTAACAGGGTTGGAAGGATGACCTGGATTAAAAACTATTGAACCTTGAACCAGTGACGTCAAACTTGTAGTAACTTGAGACATTGCGAGTGAACGGTATCTAAACGAGACTAATTTCAACAGACGAGGTAAAAGAGCTGACATAGGTTCTTTATGAGGTAGGGGTGAGGAAACTATTTTTTCCATTATTTCTTGAAAGTCGTGCATGCGATCAAGAGATGGTTGGAACCTTCTATACATATCCTCATTCGATGGAGGATTGGAAAATGACAGTCTAGTAACCCAAAATTTAGAAATTGCTTGACCCACAGAGGTTCTCCAAAAAAGAGCGTTAGGGCTATATTATGTCCCTTCGGTGTCATCAGACGAGTGATCAACCCAATTTGATGAACCGACATGACCTTCCATTGGAAAATGGAAATTAGTGTTAGTTGTAGGAGGCTGTGCGACTAAGGGGTTATCGTATGTGGTGAATTCTTCCCTCGCTTCCACAACTGGATTCTCTTCCACATGAGAATCAGTTGCGGCTGCTTGGTCAGTGGCTTCCATTGGTCTTTCTCCTCCAATAGAAGAAAATTTAGGTGGCAAGCCTTGATCCCTTCTCGATCGTCTCAAAGGAAACTCAACCAAATTGCTGGTCACTAAAATCCTAACCTAGGGTTTGAAAACTAGAAAAAACACACAAAACCTCTCCTACACAAGCTAAAGGCCACGAGAAAACTTAAGTGACAAGAGGGGCTAATAAAACCGGTTCTTCACTAGGATTATCAAGTCTTTGCAAATCGCTATATACCACAGGGTCCAACAGTAAAGCGTGACAAGGAGGATTGGGACCGTCCCTTGCTTGAATACCCAATTACCTGGACGGTACATGCATAGTAGTCTCCCTGAGTGTTGTTCTCGGTGTATTGTATTGACAAGATAGCCAAAAAGGTTTTTCTCAGATGGTTTAGGGAATCCTAGAAGGTTCTTCTGATATATCCAACGTACATGGGAGCTCAAATCCATGTTAGTGTTGTCTAATGCACAATCATTCAAAAGGGGCCTTCTGATATAGAATCGAGTATGTGAAGTACCTTTCGATATACCTTAAGGGTACATGAAAAGTAGTTTAATATACCGATGGTACATGGAAGAACCATGCAGTTCCTGAGTTGCAGTGTAGAAAAATAATGACAACTCCTATGTTTAAAGACGTCATAACATGTCTCTAACCTATCACTCAAATTACTAAAAATTTTATCCTAAAGCTACCGTTAATTTTATCATGAACGGTTAGGTGCATGCATGGAATGTGTAGTAAAAAGTAAAACCATGCAATATGGGATGGAATTTTTTTCACTTTACCATTCAAAGTAATCCCTACTTATGGGAAAAAGAGAGTGTTTCAATTCTATCTCAAAACAAAAATATTTTCCCAAATAGTCACACTAAAACTCAACTTTTTTCAAAAAATGCAAACAAGCAACACACTTCTACACTGATCTTTGAAAGTAGGAACAAAGCGAGATCTCTTTTCCTAAAAAGAAAGACAATAGCACTAAAAGGCACACTAAGCACTTTTTTCAATTTTCTTCAAAAAATGAAAAGTTATAGAACTTAAAACTATGATATATTTTTTCTTTTGACGAGATAAGAATTTATGGATATCTGGAAGCTTATGGAGCTAGTCAGGGTTCCAATGATTCATCCTTAAGAAAAATTACAATCAAATCTCAACAAAAAAATTCTTTGAATCAAAATAAAAAAGAAGCCTTTCATAAACTAACAAAGAACGAAATTAAAATCCAAAAAGAAAAGCTTCCTTTTCAGTTTGATCAAGTAGTAAAAAGAGATTTAACTCTGCTAACTTCTATGCACTCCTTTTGAAAATCAAACCAAGCATATAAGCAAATAAAACAATGGATGTAACCTAGCTCTTTGAACCAAAGTAAAGTAAGAATTTACCACTATTAGAATCTGAATTTAACAGTCCAGATCTAAAGCATGAATCCCAAAAAACACACAGAACAGAAAAAAAAAAAACAATTTAGCTTTGAAATCACACAGGTGTAAAAGAATTACCTAGAATCGCTTGATGAGTGTTCATGAAAGCAAGTTACCAACTCAGCCTTGTCTTTTGTCCATTGTGATAGAGTGGTGGCACCGCTTAATGACAAATGCGCATGGATAGTGGCACTGCTTATTGTCCTTTATCCATGTGTGGTGACTTTTGTAGAAGACAAAACCAAAAGAATGCAAAAAAGAGAAAGTTAGATGTTGAAACGTTAGCATCAAATCATGAAATTAACAGGAAAATTAAGTACATAAATTCGATGTGCATCAGATCTAAAAATATATGTTTATACTGAACCAATATCTCACTAGAACAGCTAGTGGATCTGACCACTGAAAAGTCAAAATTTGGATTTCAGACAAGAGTTTGAGAACCAAGGAAGATCATATGTGTTGAAATCTCTTCCTCAGCGGAGTCGCTAGATTTGTTGCTAGGAAAATGGAACCTCTTGCGGACAAGAGTTGTTCCTCTAGTATGAATGGTTCAGATCTAGAACAAATGGGTAAACAATAAGGATGGAAGACTTCCCCTAGAGCTTGTAGATATCTGGAATGAATCATTTCGATATTCTGCAGTATGATGTAAGTGTCTCCTATGGTGATGAATCTCCACAGATGTACCTGCATAAGCACATAAAATAGACAAGCAAGATCAAAGGTACTAGAACATAATCTATAGTTCTATACTAGTGACTAAGGAATCCAGTAATAAAATGAAATGATTCAAACATAAAACATTTTATGGGAAAGGAACCAACTTTGCATTAATAATGAAGATGAAATCTTACAACCCTTTCCTTAGTGTTGTGATGCTCCTTCACATTCCATGACTTGTCCTCAAAATATCCAACTTGCTCCTCCTATGGTCACCCTGGATTAGGGAAAAATTTCAATTTAGCGGCATAAACTTTCTCTCTCTCAACCGTGGGGTATAAGCTAGGTTTTATAGGCCTTGAGAGGATAGGGATGGTTGATTAATTGGTGGGTGAGGTGGAAGGGAGATCCAAAAAGGGAGGATCTTGAGTCCAGGTGGTCCACAGGAGTAAGGATGAGGGTTCCACGAATTCTTCCTTTGAGAAGCTTCGTGGAATCTTCTCTTTTTCACTTTTTAACTCAAGCACTGCTTCTCTTCCATGTTGACAGAGCATTAACATAGTGGAACCGCTCTTTGATTAAAGGCAAGAAGCAGTGGCACCACTGATTTTCAAGAGACAAGGAGCATCACTAAAGAAGGTAATGACTCTTGCAGTAAGGGAAAAGGCGGTGTTGGACTCAAATACGGAAATAGGAGTCTAGGCCATTGTCCAACTTCACAATTTTGGATTTGAGGGAAAATTCTAATGTTTTGGGCCGCAACACGTGATGGTGATGAGATTCCTTAGAGGAAATTTCACCTTAAAATGGGCCTCTTAAGGAAAATTAATAAAATATTAGTTAAAATAATAAAATAATATTTATTAATTTTGGATTAAGAAAACAAAAAACTACTTTTTTGTTCATATTTTCGACATATCTCCTTGTGTTTTTACTCAAATTTCAATTGAGAGAGCTTGTTGGATGTGGAATTAAATTTTGCATCCAACAAGTACCCACTTGAAATACTTTTTATGGGCCCCGGTACCACAAAAAAAACCTGAAAAAATGTGATGATGACATCATCATCATGTCTTTTCAGGTATTTCTCATTTTTGGGGTAGCATGGCCCATCAAAAGTATGCCGATTGGGTACACTTTGGATCTGGAATTTAATTTCGCATCCAACGAGCTCTCCCAATCAAAATTTGAGTAAAAACATAGAGAGATATGTCGAAAATACGAACACAAAAAGTAGTTTTTTTTTATGATACCTATCCCCAAATTTATATTAAAAAATTGTTTAAGAGGTGCTCCCTTTTTTAATTTTAGAGCATTTTGATTGGCTAATACATAATAACATGGAATTTGTATTATTTTTGGAAGGCCTATTTTAAAATGAAATTCCCTCTAATGTATGTGTAACAATCCTTGCACGACATCAACTACTTATTATACCAAGTTTATACACGAAGATCTTACAATGATCTTTTCAATGCCATGGATTTACATTTACGATCCCTCCATTATCACTCCAAACTTTAAACTCGGCATTTATCTAATTTGGTTGGTTTCTACTTGTTAAAATCCAATATTACAACAAGGTTAAATTGTAATGGACCATATACCTCCAACTCTCATTGACTTTTCTACATGTGCGTGTAGTTTCTAAAGCCCACAATTTTTTTCAACTTTGTTCAAACACATTAAAATAAGATATTGCAATGAGGCACGAGTATCGCAATCGGTTGCCATAAAAATCATTTTACAAACATTGAAGCATTGAAATACAACTTAATTATTGAAACAACGAGTTGAAATTCATTATTCATTTAAGACCAAGATTTTGGAAATTACAATGATTTGTACATTATTTCATCTCCAACATATGGGATTTGACAATGACGAACTCCTATTATTGAAGTTCATTAAATATCTAGTCGATATTTAGAGAAAGCACAAAGTTTATTAAGATTTTCTAGAAAAATGAAAAATCCCATACAGGTATTATGTAGGATTTTATCTTAGAATCCTAAGCTTAATGGCTAAATATTATGTGAAAGGGATAAATAAATTGAAGAGTTTCGTTTGAATCCATTCGATATCTCAATTGGAATTTTTGTTAGTGATGATTTTATATCGTTGGGTCACCACTCAATATTTTAGATTACTAATAGATCTAAGATAACACTATACATTTACCAAATCACTTTACTTAAAGCTTGTGATAGTTTTACGAAGTTTCTTTACTTAAAAGCTCATGAGTGTACGGAATATGAACCTAAAGTTACTAATATAAGTAATATGGAGTTAAGACAACACCGCACTTTTTATGAGTTCTCTCGGATTTGAATTTGCAATTTGTAAGGTTATAATTTATTAAAAAAATATAATTCATTAAAATAAATGAACTAAAAAAATTATAATCCATTAAATTAAAATAATATGATGATAAAATTTAATTTCAAATTTTATGACAGAAGAAAAAGAGTAAAAAGTGTTTGCATTTCAATGCCTATGGAGCATTATTTATAATGGAGTAGTTGCAAATAACCATCCTTCCACATTGTACTTCAACGTAAACAATAATAAAAGAAAGTGACACACATGTAATGCCCTCAATGTGATGAAGGTTTTAATATGAGATTATCATTGACAAAATCACTTAACCATAGTTGATAATATTTGAACCTAACCAACCATTTTCAAATATTAGTGTCATTCCTGGTAAAGAACCATCAAAGAAATCCATATGCACTAAATGTGAGTTAACCCTCAAGGAATCCAAACTACATCATACCCCATGAGGAAAGTCACAATGATACACACTCATTTAGGAATATCAAAATCCAATATGGCCTTTCAATAATGTCTCAATGTGACATAACACTTGAATGAATCATAAGATACATAATGTTAATGTTACTATGCCACATAACCCTCAACAAACATTAACCAAGCTCAACCACGGAAATCATTTTCAACTGCAATCCATATTAATATATGAAATATACTTATAATTAATTATTATTATTTACTATAAGGTTATAAATTAATTATTAATTAAGTATTAATAATTATGCCAAAAGGCATATATATCTTATAATTTTGAGGTGGACTACAATCTATGATTTTTCAGCTCTGGACAAGAACAAAGTGTACTATCCAGATTAATTATGTGGGCATCATTCAAAACTCATAGTTTAAAATTATAAAAAATTCGAAAATAACTCATTTGATAATTGCACTTTGTGGTAGTTGGAAAAAATAATTAAAAAATAAAAAATCGCTCATCTGATAACTAAACTTAATGGAATGTTAATATGTAGTCCATGTGACAGTGGAACTCCATCTAATAGCTAGAAGTTGAGATAATGTACAGAAGTTTTAGTTAAGCTACATTTTAGAGCTAGGAGTTGAAGTAACATGGAGTTCGTGTGACAGTTGAAATCCTAATAAAATGCTCTGAATTCCAAATAAATTCCTTTGAACTCATTTGATAGTTGCACTTAGTGGCATGGTAATGTGTAGCTCATGTGCCTTAGCTCGTTTATAAAAATGACCTTTGTATCCAAATTCCTTCTAAATTTGATCATCCATGTAACCTTGAAGAAATCAAAACTGATTTGAAACCTATGCAGAGCTCAACACTTGTTTCCATAACCTTTGAACCTTGTCAACAAATTGCTATCCCTCATGATCAGCCCACGGCCTTTCAAATCAAAATCAAGATGAGCATGTTTAAGCAATTAAAAATACCCTCTCATCTTCATCCTTATCCTCTTAACTATTATGAATATATCCCTTGGTTTTCTGGAGAGAATCAAGCTTCGGCTGAAAGGCACTTGGAATCTTTTGAAGATTTTGTTGATCATTTTCAGATTGTTCATGAGATTTATTTCCAAGTCTTTGGTCAGAGATGCTGCTGCATGGTTTAAGGGTCTGAGAGCTGATTCTTGTTAGAATAATCAACCCATAGTTAGCTACCTTAGACATTAATTAATCCAATTTTTGTCTTATTTGCCTAGTTTACATATTCCACCTTACGCAAGTTGTCCTCCATAAATACAAAGTGGTTAAAATTGCTAAATTTGAGTCATTGAGTTTGGAAAAATAGAGTTGCAGGGATTTAAAGCTATTGGGACTCAGGGAGATCAATTCATTTTGACCACTTTTTTTGAGTTTTAAGGAAATTGGAAAAGTTTGACTAGGTGAAGTTAATTTGTTTTTTGTCCTTGTCATCCTCCACCCTTTTCTCCTAAAAAAAGCATGTATGAGTTGTCCTTCCATCATATATTAGCTTTCCTAATTGATTTTGCCAATTCGTGAGCTCCTAGAGAGATTTGGAAACTGCTTTATGCACTTATGGGGGATTTGCTTAGATTTAGTAAGCCTACTTTTGACCAAATTCAAATGGCATCCTTATGCATTTGAATCTCTCATGTAATTATTTATTGTGGCAGCCTATGACTTCATAGGGTTGGCTATTGTACACTTATTCAATACAGATTAGTGTTCTGCTCCATATTTAGTCTCCTTTGTGTGTAATTTGCATGTGTAATTGGAAATTTTTGTGAGTGTAATTGTTCTAACACCTGGGTTTAATTTCCACAATTCTATTGGCTCTTGGATCGTATTTTCAAATGCATTTTTGAAGCATTGGGGTGAGAACAAATCTCTTGATTTGTATCTCGCTGACTTTTATGCTTTGAAGAGAGAGGAGGATGAAGCTTTGTCTGTTTTCAATCGAAGGTTTTACAATAGCTATCATGACATGCCTTTGGAGATCCGGCCTACAGAGACAGCTGCCATGATATATTATATTATGATTTTGCATTCAGAAGTTTCCCTTATTCTACTAGAAAAGAAGTATTCATCCTTAAGGAGCTTGTTTGAAGATGCTCAAGAGGTAGAGGAGAACATTCATGCTTCCAGGATGATTAGAGAGCAGGTTGACTCTATGAATATGCAAGCACATGAGCAAGCAGAATGTCACTACATTTCATATTTTGAGCTAGAAGGTAAGGAGTATAGAGAATATTTAGAACAGCAGAAAGTAGGTGAAATTATTTCAGATTCAGGTTAAGATTCTTCAATATTTGCTGAGTATTCTAGAGACAAGTATGCATGTGAAGTTTATGATCAGTTTGTAAATCAAGAAGGGCCTATGATAATTGATGATTGCATAGGCAATTATATGTTCTTATCTGATCCTTATCTATATGATTTAAAACCTATTTTATTATCCTCTTGTAATCATTATGCTGAAGAGAAATTTGAAATTTTTGATGATCACAAGTTGATCTTAAGAGAACAAGAAGGACATCAATTTTCCAACAGAGGAACTGCCACTGATGTATAGTTGTTTCCTGAAGATCAGAATGTTTCTTATCTTCCTTTCAAGGATCTGGTGGCAGCATTCATGGAGTTATACTTTTCAGAGATCTTGAAAGTTTCATATTTCTATAGCCTTCACCCATGTTTTCAGGTGACCATGATTTACAAAAAGAGTTGTTATTACTATTATTACATTTCAACCATAAGTTGTTAATCAATGACTGAGACAAGGTTTCTTCAATATTCAAATTACTTGAATGGCTGTTATGGAAGTCAGCATTCACTTAACCCATTGCAGAATTGGTTAGAGTAGAGTTGGGTAGGAAATAAGCTCACTTCCCAAGAATTTCTTTTCTTCCACTTTGCAGCAAAAATAATAGTCAGTTTATATGAATAAAGGAAGATCTTGAGAATGGAATTTTTTTAAGGTGTACACAGATCAATTGCATAGGCCTTGAGAGTTCTGTTTCATAGGCCAATTGACTCCATAATCCCAACAGATAAGGCAATTGGAACTACTAGGTTGTTGGAACCTCACAAGGAGGATTCCATCCCCAAGTTGGAGCCAGATGTTAGCGGCCAAAATGTAATGGACTTTTGAGAGCATTTTTCTCTCTTTTTATTGCTTTCTTCAATCTTTTGGCCTATGTCTTAACCTCCAAGTTTCTCATCAAATTCTTGTTGATTAATTTTTCTCATCATCCTTTGCTTTGTCCTTTGACTTGCAAAAATGTGGTTAGTATTGCCATAAACCCCTAGTCTATGCATTGTAGATTTTAAAATATAAAACATATACATTTGTTTTATTATTTTTAAATCAAAACTCATATTATGAAGACATGTGGTGTATGTTCCAAAGTGCTTGAGTTATATATCAAGTCATATTTGTTTTAAGTCAAACTTCAAAGCCATGAGTTAGCCACAAATCGACACATCAAGTATGCAGATCGACTATATAGGTGACAACTTCATAGATATGGAGGGTTGTGTGTCATAAAGAAATCAAGGAGTAAGATCTGTTTCTCTTTGAAAATTTGTATCTACAGGTTCCAAAAACATGCAGGAATATTTTTCGGTGGATATTCGGGTTTACACAGGAATCTTTAGCAACCAAAATCAGGGCTTTCAATGGCCTAATCATTCTACATTTTCCTCCCAAAAGCCACCGAAAGCGCAGAGACTGACAGAATAGTCTTCTTTTTTCCCAAATTGAAGTTTTTGTTCCCAGGATGTGTGGAGATGATTTTTATGAAGGGAAATAATTAAAAGGATTCAAAACATTATCCTCTCCTAGCATTATAGGCATATTACAATGCAAGAAGATGAAAGGAACTTCACTATTTTTAGTCAAGGATCGCGTAAGCTGTCAAAGAAAGATTCCAAGTGCCTTATCATCTCCTTAAAAACCGTCGAAGCTGTTGAAGATGTTGACAACCAGATTCAAATAAGGGTTTGACTCCCCTTTATATAGGATCTTCTCCTATAAAGTTTGTAATTAGTTTTATATTATTCTATTTTTAGTATTCCCGATCATTCCTTATAGGATCTAACTTCTTGATGTAATGGCTATAAAGCCAAGATATATAATATTTTTTGGGGGGGAGGAAATAGTCCCGAGGACTGTGATTCGACTTTGAGAATTTTCCCAACTATCTGTAAATAGATGTTTTGAGTATATATCACGATACGAGATTCTTTCATTATGTTTTGCATATCTTCATTCTTCTTGTTATACCTAAATCTTGTCACCATCATGTGATAAGACCCTTAACTTCCATGTTTTCCCTTAATCCTAACACTTAGAGTGGAAAATTGCTCAGTTTGTCAATTCTACTTGAAAAAAACCTAGCACCACGCTTCCCCTGTGGCTGATGAGTGGTACCTTGCTCAGTATTGCCTGTATCTTGTTTTAGAGAAGCGGTGCCACTGCCTATGGTCTTTGTTCTTAAAGCGGTTCTCATCTAAACCGCTCTATCATAAGGGAACAAAAGCGGTACCCTACGTAAAATGGGAAAAGAGAGAAGTTTCTAGAGGCTTCTAGAACTTCAGCCTCATGTTCTCCCTTATCCCTATCATTATGGGTTAGTTTGAGCTCAAGATCCCCCATGGTAGGATCTTGAATCCACTTCACCCACAACTCTCTCAACTATTCCTATCCATTGAGCCTTATAATACAAGCTGATATCCATAGTTGAGGTAGAGAACTATAGATGTATTGTTATGTTGTTGGATTGACTACCTAGTCCAAATCATTGGAGAGCATAGACAACAAAGTTGGAGCTTATGGGGATGAAGTGTTTTTCTCGTGCAGGGGCTTATCGACACTAAGGCAATGGTTGTAAGCTTCTCCATACATTCTTAATGCAAAGCTGATTTCCATCGCACATTACTGTTGTTTTGATTTCACATGTACATGTTTCTAGATTCCTTAGTCACTAGCATGGATAAGTAGATGATTTTTTGGTAGCTTTGATGTGCTTGTATGTTTTATATGTTTGCAGGTACACATGTTTACAATTGAAGCAGTATTCTAGGTGTCTACGGCATTCAGGGAAGATCTTTATCCTTTGTTGTTCACTCATTTGTTCTGGATCTAAACCATTTGGACCAAAGGAACATCTTCTATCTGCAGAAGGTGCAATATTCCTGATAACAAATATAGTGACTCCACTGGAGAACAGTGAAAATATCAGTTGATCTGATCTTCCTCAATTCTTGAAATCTTGTCTGAATCCAGGATCCATCTCCAAATCTCTTCAGTCAGATCTACAATCTAACTAAGTGAATTTTGGTTTGAAACTTTCAGATCTGTTTAGATCTGAACTATTTCGACTTTATATGCTATTTTTTATTGTCAATCCATCAATTTTTGCCTTGATCTGATCAATTTCTAACTTGATTCTTCATTTTCCTTGTGTTTTGGATCTACTCAGGGAACCACACATGTGCTATTGGCAACAAGTGGTGCCACCTCCTGGACTCCGTTTGCCATAAGCGGTGCCACCGCCCGAGTCCCATTATCCAAAAGCGGTGCTTGTCCAGATCCGCTCTATCAAGACCCCTCCAGCACGATGCCAAGTAGGCCTTGTTCCATAACTAGTTTTTCATCATTTTTTGCAAAAAATTGAGTTTGTTTACTTCAGCCCTGCACTATCAGGCCTGTATGTTAGAATTTGAATGCTCATGGTTGCAAATTCTATGGTAAAAGATTGGTTTGATTGAAGAATTCAAAAGCTAGACTAGGCTTATTGATTATTCATTTCCTTCCATGCTTGTTGGTTGTGATTGTGAAAGGAATTTTTTGAAATCTTAGGTTTTAGTGAGTTCTCTTTTCATTTCTTTTATAAAGACTGGAAGAAAAACCATTTGATTAGCATCTTGATTTCATTTTTTGTTTCCATAGAGGACTTCTTTTTGCTTGTAAAAGGAAATTTTTTTTGACTGAGATTAGGTCATTATCATTATTGAGCACAACGAATTGGATCTCTAATTTTCCTCATAAGCTTTCATGTTCTCTGTGTTCTTTTGTCTCTCTTGCATTAGTACTATCTCACCAAAAGAAAAAAATAGTGTAGTTTTAAGTTAGACCTATCTATGTTTTAAGAAAAAATGAAAAATAGAGTGCATATGCATGTAGAGCGCTTGTTGTTTTTCTTTTAGGAAAAGAGACTCTTCCCCTTTTGATTGCTTTTAGAAAAGAAAAATGAGTTTGGAATGTGTTGCTTGTCTTTGATTTTGATTTGTTCAAAATAGTTGTCTGGGAATTTTTGTTTTTAAAACGAAAATAAAATACTCTCTTTGCCTCCCATAGGTAGGCATACAATGATTGGCAAAGTGAAATATTTGCGTCTACATTCTACATGGTTTTAATTTTTATGCCAAAATTCCATGCATTCACCTAACCATCCACTTTAAAATTAATGATAGTTATAGGTTAAAATTTACATAGCAATTTGAGTGATAGGCTAGAGACATGTTCGGGCATCGTTAAGCGTAGGAGCTATCGTTACTCATCTGCATTACATGTTGGGACTCACGCGGCTCTTCCACGTACAATCAGTATATCGAATGGATTTTCACGTACCCTTGAGGTATATATAAAGCTACTTCATGTACTTGATTGTATATAGGAAGGCCCCTTGTGAACGGTTATGCATTAGACAAAACTACTACTGATTTGAGCTCCCACGTACCTTGCATATATCAGGATACCCCATTAGGATAGCTTATCTATCTGAGGAAAGCCCTTTGGATGTCTTGCTTGGAGACATACACCGAAAAAAACATTGGGGGAGATTACTACGCACGTACCCTTGAGGTATATCACGAGTGGCACCTTCTTGACAATCCTGGTGAGAGACCTGACTATCTGAACTCCTCCTGTCATTTAAGTTTGCTTGTTTGGCCTATAGCTTGAGTAGGGAAATGTTTGGTGTGTTTTCTAGTTTTGAGACCCTAGGTTAGATAGGAACTGTACAAACTGGTTGAGTTAATATAGTCGAGGAGAGTACGGGACTTGCCACCTGATTTTATTCTTGTTTCAAGAGAAATCCTATGGAAGCTATCGATCAAGTAGCTGCTTCCAACTCCCAAGTGGGAGAGAATGTGGTTGCAGAAAGTGGAGGTCCATATCCTTTGCACTCGCCTCCCTTGGTCCAACAACATTCTCTGGGTAATACTTCATTCCATTCTCCCATAGAAGGTCATGTTGATTATACTACCTGTCCAGATTATGGTCCTAATGCTCCATTTTTGGATACCTCTATAGGACAAGCCATTGCCTCATTTGGCACTCATTTAAAATTTTCTGAAGAAGTTTCACCAAATGAAAAAGAACCTAGAAAATACCAGGCAGATATTCTCCATGTACAAGAAACTGAAAAAAAAATGGATGACATATTGGGCACACCACCATCGCGTTCTGCAGTTGTTCCTGTGGAATATCATTCACTTGTAAATTCTATGAGACCCATTGAACCGATTCTAGATCACATTGTGACTCCACATAATCTAGGTCAAACTTCTAACCCCAATACCTCCCATATTATGTATGTTCCCAATCCTCCTGGGTCTTTCCCACGTGGGGCTCAACATTCAATTCCTATTTCATCAATACCTTCTAGTGCCATGGGGCAACCCCCAGCATGACCTACATTATCTATCACCGGAATTGTACCTAGTCAGGGATAGAACTATAGTATAGAGAAATCTATAGTTTATGTCCCTCCTACCCACACAAATGTGGTAAACCCCCATTCAGTTTAGGTCAGCCCTTGGGGGCACAACCTGTAACAAATAAAACCTCTTGTGCATATGGTTACACAACAAATCAAGTACCTGTAGGAAACATTAATTATCCACCCAACCCTATAGGAATGCCTTATGCTGGAATTCCATATCCTAGAAATACTTTCACGCGATGGGGGCAACCTAACCAGTCCTACATGCCAGCTATGGGGGGGATACCTATACATACTGCAAGGGGTGTCAGAGGACCACCTTATGGAGGTCCTCCCCTTAGGGGTCCTAATGGTCTTGGAGGGCCTGGTGGCTTTCATCCTTATGGTCCTAATAGTCTTACTAGTCCTGGCATTAGAGGAAATTTCAAGTCAAAATGGGTCTCCTAAAATGAACTAATAAAATAATAGTTAAAATAATAAAATAATATTTATTAATTTTGGAGGAAGAAAAGAAAAAAACTACTTTTTTGTTTGTATTTTTGACTTATCTCCCTGTGTTTTTACTCAAATTTCGATTGGGAGAGCTCATTGGATTCGGAATTAAATTCCGCATCCAACGAGTACCCACTCGGCATACTTTTGACGGACCCCGCTACCCCAAAAAATAAGAAATACCTAAAAAATGGAATGATGATGTCATCATTCCATTTTTTCAGGTATTTCTTGTTTTTGCGGTAGTGGGGTCTGTCAAAAGTATGCCGAGTGGGTACTCTTTGGATGCAGAATTTAATTCCGCTTCCAAATAGCTCTCCTGATCAAAATTTGAGTAAAAACACAGGGAGATATGTCAAAAATACAAACAAAAAAGTAGTTTTTTTTATGATACCTGTCCCCAAATTTATATTAAAAAAGTGTTTAACACCTATACGGTATTTCAAATTTAAAGCAATTTCATTGGCTAACACATGATGACATGGAATTTGAATAAAAGTTAAAAGGCCGATTTTGAGTTGAAATTTCCTCTAATGGGGGCCTGGTGGCTTCCCTCTTAATGGTCACAGAGGGTCTGGTTGCCCTCCTCTTAGTGGTTTTGAAGGCTTTGAAGGTTTACCTCCCAGGGGTCTCGGAGGGTCTGGTGGTCCTCCTCCTAGTGTTTCAGGTGTTCCTGGTGGTCCTCCTCCCAGAGGCTTCGACAGTCCTAATGGTCCTGATCCTAGAAATCAACCCCCTATAGATAGATCTTCCGGTAGTTCTTCATCACAACAACCTGTTTATCAGTCTACTTACAGTCCTACTAGTACTTGTATGCCATATCAATATTACCAGTATGTGCAACCTAATCATTAGTTCCCTTTCCTAGCAACCTTGGACTTGCCTGATTTGTCCAAGTTGATTAATGACCCCATTTGACATAATCCCTCATGGCCTCCCATTCCGGTAAGGTTACCATCGGACATTCCAAAGTTCGATGGGAAACAGGGAGATGATCTAAAAAACTGTGTCATGACATTCCATTTTTGGTGTTCTCCAAACTCCCTTATGGATGATTCAGTTTGTTTAAGACTCTTTCAGCAAAATTTGACCGGTACAGCCGTGAAATGGTACATTGAACTTCTGCGACATTCGTTTGTGTATTTTGGCTCATTGGAAATTGTATTTCTTATGCACTTTCAACTTCCTATCCATTATTAAATGGGCACTGATCTCTTAACTTCTCTACAGCAGAACACCTCCACCCACATATCATATCATATCCATGAGTGGAGAAGGCAGAGAAGACTTATTAAGGCTCCTATCCCAGATCAGTTATTAGCTGATTGGTTTACTAAATCTTTGTTCCCTTTTATTTCCCAACATGTGGCTATCAACGGTGTCGTTACTGAAGAGAAATCCATTAGTCAAGCCCAATATTTGGACTTGGTCTATTCCCAGTCCAGAAATTTTTATGACTTGATCCCTCAATCTCCTCGCCCAGTCACCGATCCTACAAAGCCACCAGCAGAAGTCCCTGTTTATGTGATTGTTGGTTCAGTCCAGTCCCTATTAGCAGCAAAACCTGCCAAGCAATCCCAAATTGCCACCCCTACTTCTTCGACTCCCAAGGTTTCCATTGAGGTC
This sequence comes from Pseudotsuga menziesii, assembly GCA_001517045.1. NCBI lineage: Eukaryota > Viridiplantae > Streptophyta > Pinopsida > Pinales > Pinaceae > Pseudotsuga > Pseudotsuga menziesii. The sequence continues at coordinate 165,151 of LPNX011026128.1, forward strand.
AATTCTGTCCAGAGTATTCAAATGCCTGGAAACAATAAAAAGAAAGGTAAAGCTAAAAACAAAATACCTGGAAACCAACAGGAGAATCCAAAACCAACCACCAATGATAACTATAAAGGGAAAAGAAAAGCAAAACATCCATGTCTACGATGCAGAGGTGACAATTTCACAAAAGAGTGTTCTCATCGGGACGAAATCACCTAATTTTTGAAAACTAATCCCGCACCCGCAGTTCTCTCAGATCCTTTTCCCTCTCAACAACAATTGACAAACCACATGTCTAATCAGGGAAACTCTAGTTATTCAAATGAAATTTGCATGATTTCCTTGGATACCATTAGTTTTCAAACTCGAAGTCAAAGTTACGACAAACCCACAGACAAGAACGAAGACAATTCTTCTTCAGGAAAATCTCCCTCTACTAGTTCTCCCAAATCCTCGTCTACTGTCCCCCCAACCATCGAGAAGCCTAGTCTCGACATGGTTTTGTATCAACCCAATAGTACTCTTAGGAAGGTTGTTCTTAACCCTAATGCCCGAGCTGCTCAATTTTATAATGTAGTTGAAGATCTTGCTCAGGTACCATGTGCAATATCTACCTTGGAAGTCCTCCAAAGTTGTCCTACACATTGCAAAAACTTCTTAACTGCATTAGGAGCTTTAGACCTGGACAATACTAATTTGATTCATTTCAATATCGATAACTATAAGTCTAGACTACCTCACAAACTTGCTTTCCAAATCATTGTGAAATTAATTGGAAAGAAGGTCTTTAGAACTATCTTAGATGAAGGAGCTTAAACTTTGGTTTTGTCCCTGTCTTGTTGGAAATATATTGGCTCTCCCAAGATTTTGACATCACCTATGACTCTGAAAACCTTTGATGGATGAGGTTTCCATCCCCATGGTCTCATACCATCCCTTTTAGTCAAGATTGGGGGAAAAACTATTTCTATTAAAGTAGAAGTAGTAGACATCCCTTTCAGTCAAGATTGGGGAAAAAAATATTTCTATTAAAGTAGAAGTAGTAGACGCCCCATTAGATTACAACCTCCTTCTAGGAAGAAATTGGTTTTATGCCATGATTATTGTCGCTTCAATGATATTTCGAGCTATCCAATTTTCACATCTAGGGAGAATTGTCACCATTGACCAGCTCGATTTCTGTACGTTGAATGTTACTACTCTCTATCGCTAATAACATCCTTATGTTAGGCCATTCTTCTCCTCCTTACAAGTCGATTGGGTTATGCATGTTGAAGGATTCATCCCTTATGGGGATTTTTCTGTCCACTCCTCCTAACACAGACACAGCGACAGTAAATATGATTTCGCCATTTGATTATGATCCAAAGGGAAAACAAATTTTTGATTCCACCTCCTTGATTTTGCATGAAGAAATGTACAACGTCATTCAAACCCTTTTCGATGACCACACTAATGAACTTCATCTGGTGGCTTCAGACCCTTACCACCTACCCTACTGGTTAGAACCCTCTCTTCCTATTCTGGATTATCTCTTCGAGACTTTTATTTCTGATGAATCCATTATGGAGATCATGAGCACAAACGAGCCTATCTCGGAGGATCACCATCATAGATCCTTGTTCCTCCCCAACACCAATTCGATAGACCATGACTTTGCATCCTTGTTTTCTGCTGATATTGTCAACACACCTCAAAATCCTATATTGTTGCAAGACACAGATTCTAAAGGAAACCTATGCAACATTACTCAAACAAATCCAATTGACATATCAGCCAAGCCTGGTACCCTTGAGCATGTTCATGTTGGGCGGAACTGCTCGGCAAAAGAATCTGAAGCATACATGGAACTTTTCAAAGAATTCTGCGATGTTTTTTCCTGGTCTTATGAAGAAATGCCGGGAATAGACCCATCCGTTGTGGTCCATGAAATAAAAAACTATCCCGTTGCTAAACATGTCAAAAAAAAACTAAGGCAAGTCCATCCACGGAAGGCCGCAGCTATTAAAGCTGAAATAGAGAAACTTCTCAAAACTAGGTTTATTTATCCCATCCCCTTAATGGAATGGGTATCGAACATCGTCCCTATCAATAAAAAGCAGGGCACCATTAGATTCTGTATTGATTTTAGATATTTGAACAAAGCTTATCACAAAGACAACTTTCCTACTCCGCATATCGACCAGATTATCAACAACTATGCCAGAAGTGTCATCTTCTCATTTATGGATGGATTTTTAGGTTATAATCAGATTGATATTTTACCCACTGATCAGCACAAGACACATTCATTTTTCCATGGGGAACCTTTGCATATAGGAAGCTACCATTTGGCTTAGAAAATGCTGGATCCACTTTCCAGCATGCTATGTCCTATGCATTTCATGATATAAAACATATTGTTGAACCGTACCTTGATGACCTCCCTGCTCATTCACAGTGACGGGAGGACCACCCTAGTCATCTTAGAGACATTTTTGTGAGATGCCATCATTATAATATACGGCTCAATCCTCATAAATGTGTTTTCTGTGTTGAGACAGGATGCCTGTTAGGTTTTGTGGTCTCTAAGGATTGCATCCAGATAGATCCATTGAAAATTGCCGCTATTTTACCTCTACCAACCCCAACCAACCTTCTAGAAATCCAAAGTTTACAAGGGAAGGAAAACATTCTCCACCATTTCGTGGGAAATTTTGTAGAGAAAAAACATGGTTATATGTGTCTCGTTAAGAAAGGCACTCCGTTCTATTAGGATGACCAAGCCCAACAAGCCTTTGATAATCTCAAACATGCTCTGACTCATTCACCCGTGATACACCCCCCAGATTATTCAAAGGATTTTCTCTTATATATTGCTGCCTCCACTACTACCATCGCTATGGTTTTTGTGTAGGAAAATTTCGATGGTCAAGAGTACATGATATACTATGCTAGTAAGAATCTTATGGATTTGGAAACATGATATTCACGCGTGGAGAAATTAGCATTGGCCATAGTCATTGATGTTCAAAAATTTTGTCACTACATTTTGCTCTGCACAACCACCGTATTAGCAAAACAGAAACCTATGTATTACATCCTAACTCATCAGGTGCTTGGGGGAAAGTATTCCCAATGGATAGTCATACTACAAGAGTTTGATCTGGAATTTTCCAAAGCCACATCAAAGAAATCATTGGTCTTTGTCGAGATCATGTTTGATCTTCCCTGTGCTTCAATGGAATCTTAGCCCAGTGATTCATTTCTAGATTAATTATTGTTCCTGATAAGAACTAATGACCCATGGTATGGAGATTTGCTCATTTATCTCCAAACAAAAAGATTTCGTCCAAATCTATCCCGTGACGATTGCTGCCATATCTGTCACCACGCAAAATACTACCTCATCTTGAGTGACACTTTGTATAGATGTGGTGTCGATTTCATTATCTGGCGATACCTTACTCACGTGGAAGCTAAACAAGTGTTGAATGATTGCCATTTGGAGCATGTGGTGGTCATTTATTTGGGATGGCTACAGCCCAGAAAATCCTTCACGCTGGCTATTTCTGGCCTTCAGTCTTTAAATATTTTCACGAAGTTGTCAAGAAATTCCCACCCTATCAACATTTTTATCTAAAAAAGCACACTCATCCTGCTTCGCTACACCCCGTCATTGTCATTAGCCTATTCACCAAATGAGGGATTGATTATATGCATTGTAAGCCTACCTCAGCCGGGGGGCATGGTTACATCATTGTGGTCATTGGCTATTTTACAAAGTGGGTTGAGGCCATCCCTACATATGCAGAAGATAGTAAGACTACCGCTCTCTTACTGTTCAATCATGTGATAGCTATATTTGGAGTCCCATAGTCCATAGTTACTGATCACGGATCACATTTCCGTAATCGAATGATGGAGGAACTAAGTGCCAAGCTAGGTTTTCGTCATGAAAACTCTATGCCCTATTATCCACAAGCTAATGGTCAAGTAGAGGCCATTAAGTTTTCAAAAAAATGCTTTGTCATATGGTTGGAGACCATAAATCCAACTGGAACCATATCCTTTTTTCCGCTCTTTGGTCTTACAGGACTTCGGTGAAAACAACTACTGGTTTCACACCTTTCCAGCTTGTCTATGGACTCGAAGCTATCTTATTGATTCAATGTCAGATTCCATCCTTGAAACTTTCCATCGAACTTCTCCCAGACACTTCTGCAAAGGAAGAGAGATTTTTATACTCGAACAACCTTAAGGAAAATAGGAGAGATGCTACCTTGGCTAATGAGGCACACAAGAAATGCATTAAGGCACAGTATGACAAGTCTTTCTAGCCTCGTGCCTTTAACGAGGGTGACCTAGTTTTGACTTACGATTAGAAATATGAAAAACCAGGGAAAGGAAAGTTCGAATCCATGTGGTATGATCCTTTCTTTATTTCTAAAGTCTTAGAGAAAGGGGCCTACGAGCTCATAGACTACGATGGAACCCCTTTAGGACAACCTCGCAATGGGTTGTACCTGAAGAGTTTCTATTCCTAGATCTCTCTTGGATAGTATCTTATATATATGTATATTACTTAACTGTTAATGTGCTTAAGTATTTTCAATATGGTTTTGAGTTTAGTGTCTGTATCTATTTATACCATGTTTTGGTCGTGCAGAGCAGATGGATTTCTACGACTTCACTGATGTTCCTTGCTACAACAACTTGAATCTTTCCTCAGCTACTTGGGCTCTCTATTCCCTAGATTTTGATTTGGTCAATTCAGAAGTGGTTTGTATTGGTCTCTCTGCCAACAATATCTCTGAGTATCAAGCAGTCATAGGTCTTCTGAATGAAGCTGCCCCCCAAGATGTTCACAACTTGGTAGTCTTGATGGACTCACAACTGGTGGTTTTTCATCTAAACCATGTTTGTACCATTAGGAATCCTATGCTTCTCCTTCTCTTCAGGAGGGTACGCTTGTTAGAAAGGTCATTTGAAACTATCACCTATAGGAATATCCCTAGGGAACATAATGTAGTTGCTGACTCATTGGCTAATTACATCCTAGATTGGCATATTGCCCATTCATGACATGAAAATCAAACTTGATTCATTGTAAATAAACTATAAAAGACACATAAAACTCATGTAAAATACATTCACCATTTGAAACATATAAACACCAAGTAAAAGTCTATATATATATATATATATATATGAACATGTTTTACAAAAACTAGGTCACGATACCTCATCTGAAGCACCTAGGCTTTTAGGTAAAAAATCACCATACAAAAATTTTGTAGCTATCAACTTTCAGTGTATACATCATGCATAGAGCATATGCGCTCTAGACACCTTGAAACTCTACTTCCTGGCTTTTGGGTTAAATACTGTAGGTGCCATGGCCTCTATGGCATAGAGCATATGTGCTCTAGACACCTAGTGTACTCCTTGGATTCTTGCCACTCTCTGCACGGTAAGAAACACGGTCCGTATAGGGCCATCCACCACTACTTTTATGGGAATTTTCTTCCTCGATGTCCTGGTCCTAGGAATGCAGTGATGGTCTATCAACTCCTGAGTAGTAACATCCCCTGCGCGGGAACCAGTCAACAATATGGGAGCACCCCGTCTCAAAAGGCTAGCCAGGAAGTAGATGTCCTCTAACCCAACTGTCAATATGTGAGTGCCAACCTCGAAATATTGTTGCTCTGAATTCCACATCCGGAGTATATGCTTTAGTAGTCGCTCATGTGATACCATAATCGATGTGCAGAATAACTTTAAGAGTTCACAGTCTCTCAATGCGTCTATGCAACCTGCATTTCGTTCAGTGAATGCGTCGTCGTGCCGACCGTGGAGAAATAAAATTGGTTGCACAAGAAAAAATAGCTCATTTGTATTGATTTGGATAATTAAGAATGCTTCTAACAAGTCTTGTGATGGTTTTTGATAGGTTATTTTTGATAAAAAAATGGTCATATGGAAAGAGAGGCACCGCCTGTGTGCTATGTTTTTGGCGTGGTTCTAGCAGGGTACCGCTTATCCCACAAGGGATAAGAGCGGTGCCCACTTCTATGATTTTAGGGCTTGCCATATAAGCCCAAAACTCCATTAAAAATCAAAATTGAAGCATAAAATGAAAGAGTAGGGTCTAGGCTATTACTTGGAACTGATGGTGCACAAATTTGACCGTGGATGCTCCCGATATTAGCGACTAAAAATATGGCCGAGAAAATGCTCCAAAGGTTCTCCTCTATGGGTAAATAGTAAAATGTTTTGATTTTTTACTATTTACGTGACTTTTATATACATTTTAGGGTTTGACATGCTATAGTTTTGTTTTAAAATCGTTTATTACTCAAAATATATCAGTCTTAATCCTTTAATGTCAGTTATTGGGGAATTTAACACTTGTTTTTGAGTCATTGTAGGATATAAGAGCAATAGCAATAAAGTTTTGGGAGTTCTTTTTTGACTTTTTTGTACTGCCATAAAATGAAAAAAGTATTTTGAGTGTTTATTGTAACACTTTGGTCACACTCTGGAAGCTTGGCATCAAAGGTCCAAGTCCGTTTCTGATTCTTTTCAAGATTGTAAAATCTCTCATTGTGAAAAGAGACCTAATGGAGTATTCTTTAAACTCTTTTCGGGCTCCTTAAATACAAAAAGATTGTCAAGTGATCTTGTCTTCTTCACTCTCATTAAATCATTTGAAGAGTCATTCATCTGATGGTAGGTTATCACTTTTTTGGTTCACGTGAACTATTTTACGAAAAAGGACCCTATGGAGTCTTCTTCTGTGGTAGTTTAGACTGTCCAAACATGAATGATATCGAGTTTTCTTTCATTGGACTCATTAAATTAAACATTGAGAGACCCTCTTTTGGGAATGAACCCCTCCTCTCTCAGGTTCGTAAAACATATGAGTTTGGACTTGTCTTTGGACGAGCTATAATGAGTGTTTGTTATGTTCTTTGACCTCATAAAACCGAAAAGAGGCACGCATCAATCATGATGGGGAAAATGGGAAGGGAATCACTTTGCAAATAAATGCAAGTAGTTTGTCGTTAAATTGGAACATGGCACTTGTCTGCATATCATTTTAGTCAATTGGGTATTCAGCTGATCTCTGTGATGATCCACTTTCATGAGTCATATCACTCCTTTGAGTCTTTAAAGAGGATGCATTGTCCATCATTGCACTGTGTGTTTTTCTGGTCTATTCATGCTTCCAAGGCTCTTGTCATGTCACCCGATGTTCAAAGGGAAGTTGAAGAAGTTTTACCTCTGCAGTCAAAACAGTCTCTGTGTCAGTACTTTTGAGTCAGTCTTATGGTTACTACATTCACATCATTCTAGAACTATGTGCCGAGTTTTGTGTCATCGACGTGGGACTCATCATGGCCCTCCTTCGATGAGACTATTCTCGTTGACATCATCTCATCATACAAGAAATAGTCTTAGAAACAAAATTTAGTACCTTAAGATCTCTATGTCTCAATGACATATTCTCTCACTCTCGACATAGGTTCACATCATTGACCTTTCATCGATAGAATCAACTAGGTGTTCGACATTAAGACATCTATTCACACTCAGTAAATTGTATTAGGGTACCTTGGGAATCATTGACATCAATGATGATCTCCCTCGCACTTGTTAATGGTTCACATCATTGGCCGGTAATCAAGTGGTTTCTACCATGTTCGACTTTAGATCATTTTAATCACATGGATAGAATCGTACTTTGTGGAAGACGAGACGAAGACCCTGGGTATTTGTTTAGTTCTCATTGCTTTCCCCCAGGTTACGATGGACTTTTGTATATCTAGTAGTGATCCACATTTGTATGGTCATGGCTATGCTCAAATTTGCGTCTGTATGACATAGATCTACGTTGTATGCTTGGTAGCTATGTCCAAGTTTGAGTCCTCTATCACATGGATCTATGTTGTATTCTAGTAGCCATGCCTGTTTATTCCTCTCATGGATATACCTTGTATTGGTCCACAACCATGAGTTGGTTACATTTTTCTATGAGTCAAAAGTATTGATGTCCTACAGATGCCTACTGGACGCCATTCTTTGACCGAGCTAACATTTTCACCTTGAAGTGACAATTTTTTCTCTCAAAGCTATCGCTTATCGTATCCCTCTAAGTCTCATGCTTTGGGGGGAATTCTGTTATACCTAAATCCTATCACCATCATGCAATAAGACCCTTAAATTCCTTGTTTTCCCTTAATCCCAACACTTAGAGTGGAAACTTGCTCTGTTTGTCAATTCTACTTGAAAAAACCTAGCACCGCGCTTTCCCTGTGGCTAATGAGTGGTACCTTGCTTAGCACTTCCTGTATCCTGTTTTAGAGAAGTGGTGCCACTGCCCATGGTCTTTGGTCTTAAAGAGGTTCTCATCTAAACCGCTTTGTCATAAGGGAACAAAAGCAATACCCTGGGTAAAATGGGAAAAATAGAAGTTTCTCGACGCTTCTAGAACTTGAGCCTCGTGTCGTCCCTTATCCCTATCATTATGGGTTAGTTTGAGCTCAAGATCCCCCATGGTAGGATCTTGAAGCCACCTCACCCACAATTCTCTCAACTATTCCTATCCATTGAGCCTTATAAATACGAGCTCATATCCATAGTTGAGGGAGAGAACTATAGAGGTATCGTTATGCTGTTGGATTTACTACCTAGTCCAAATCATTTGGAGAGCATAGAGAGAAAATTTGGAGCTTATGGGGATGAAGTGTTTGTCTCGTGGAGGGGCTTGTTGACACTAAGGTGATGGTTGTAAGCTTCTCCATACATTCTTAATACGAAGCTGATTTCCGTCCCACATTACTGTTGTTTTTATTTCACATGTACATGTTGCTAGTTTCCTTGGTCACTAGCATGGATAAGTAGATGATTTTTTGGTAGCTTTGATGTGCTTGTATGTTTGATATGTTTGTAGGTACACAGGTTTACAATTGAAGCAGTATTCCAGATGTCTACAACATTCAAAGAAGGTATTTATCCTTTGTCGTTCACTCATTTTTTCTTGATCTGAACCATTCAGACCAGAGGAATAGCTTCTGTCCACAGAAGGTGCAATATTCCTGATAACACTTCTATCTTTTATGTGCTTATGAGTGATGTTATATACATGTCATGTCCCCAATTCTGGCCTAATAGACCAAGGTCACCTAAGAAGAATTTAGAAAATTATTAATGGTGACGTAATAATTACCCAAGGCATGGTTTCTGCTGTTCTATAGTATTTTTCTATGGTATGGGAAAAAAGTAAATACTAGAACATGGTTTTCATTGGCCCATGGTATTTAAACATGGTATTGGAGTCTTTTCAAGGATAAAAGGTGGCAGAGGCAAAGGGAAAAGGGAATGCTTGAATATTTGGAGATTTGTTCTTAAGACCGTCTAGGGGTTAGCCTAGAGTTTTCATTTGGGGTTGGCAAACTCCATCCATCCATTTTGGTCTAGTTTCAGTGGTGTGATGGACCCACCCTAGCTGGAAAAAGGGGGAGGATCTATTCAGGGTCTTCATTGGAGCTTCATCATCCGGGTTGGCATCACCTTTCAGGTTCGTGTTGACTGTATCTTGGTAGCTGATATCATAGCCATAATTATTGTACTGTTTACTCATTGCTGGTCATAATAAAGGTGCCAATATTATCTTGCCATTGCAATGTGTTATGGAATGTGTCTAAAGCGTTTGATGAAATGTCTATGAGAATATATGTTGCTGGTGAAAGTTATAAATCAATGTAAAATTGATTAAGGTTGACAAATTCATAGATTTTGTGATCATCCCGGATCTGGGATATTACAGTGGTATCAGAGCTGGTTTTCCTGCCATCCTGAGTGGGAATCTATTGTGGGTTTCTATTTCATGCATGTATGTAACTTCAAATCCAGATTTGGCGACTCATTGGCGATTTTCACAGTGGGAGTTGAGTTTTATAGGGTGGGGCCATATTTATCCATAAGACCGAGCTCATCTTAGGCCAATTTGGATTATGGTAGTTGCAGCCAGCCAGGGGTAACTTTGCCAAGATCGGAAATTTAAGATGGCAGCAGTCGCGATTTTATGAATACTGAAGGCCGCAAGAGAAGGGGGGGTCGTGTGCATCCCGATCAAATCGTGAGCAGTGTGAAGGCGGCAGAAGTCGTGATCTCCATCATGACAAGCATAATCTAAAAAAAGGGACTACGTTCAACATCATTATGGTTTTGCAAGCTACTGCATAGGCTGAGTTCCTATCATTTTGACTATCTATTTCCGCATGGAATTCCATTCCCTCAAGTGGGAGGTTCTGTGGAATCTGTAAATGATATTGAGGACGCAATCCGTAAAAGAAGAAGGATCCGCATTACAGGAGCTGTGAGGAAGTCACGTGGCCCTTTGAGGGTTGGTCCTTTCTCAGGAGAGAGGCCAATATCTTGATTTTCATTGTCGTAAAGACTGAGGAGAGGTCGCGCGGGTGTGGGAGCAGTCGTGGAGGGCCACCACGCTTGTGAAAATTGTAGGGTTGCAGGAGATTGATCCCTCTCATGCTGTAGGTCACAAGCTACAAGGGGAGGTCCCAGTTGATGTGAATGTTGGGATTGAATTCATCTTGATCCCAACTCTTGTAATCTCACCCTCCTGGAAAGAAGGCTGTCGACGTTGCAAGGAAAGAAAATGATCGTTGGCATTTCGGGTGAACCGGTTTATTGTCAATCATTGAGGAAAACATTAGCATGTTTTTCTAATGAGCTGCACTTGCTTTTCATATTAGCCAATCGAGCTGTGTATTCTTCAGAAATCTTCATTTTATCTGAAATCATAGCCTCATATCTTTTCATATTGATGCAGCAACTGCCTCACTGAAAACTAGGTGTAGTTCTGCTGAAGTGAGACCGAGTGCTGCTCGTGAACAAGTTTATCAGTTGGAGATATTCCTTGTGGTGGAAGCACTGATTGCCTATCCAAGTCGTGGTTACATCCAAAGAAGTGCAACAATATTGTCATGGTCTGTGGGTGAGTTCTGTAGATGCATTCTTGACGTGACATCTACAACTATCCAGGACTGAAGAGTTTCTATAGGATTGAGTCTCACCATTAGTGCTACGAGTTTGGAAAAGAAGGGACTGTCATATAGTGAGAAGGGCTCACTAACACTATGTTTGAGTACAGACATATTATTTGTAAAGGACTGGCAGCGGGATCCTGAATATATTTTCATAATCCCATATTTATTTGAAATTTGATGTGGGATATTCCACTGCTACAAGAAGGTGCACATAACCCAAGGGTCATTTCCAACAAACACTTTATCTACCATGTCTTATTCAGATTCAAAGTCTGAGCAGTATGAGGAGTGTTCTTTCTATGCCTTAGAGGAAAATGATTTTGAGTTGTATGATGGCAGCTATGTGGATGAGGAACCCTCTTACAGTATCTCTACCCAATTCACATTCAATGATGACAATGGTTACTCTTGTGACCACTTGTACAACAATGAATATGCAGACAGAGGGACCACACCACCCAGGGAAGATCCTTTGAAAGAAATAGCATGGTGGAGGGAAACATGCAAAACCTTGCCCCAACAGTATCAAGCATATGTTGTTATGATGAAGTCATACTCAGAAGTTCCTTTTGAATTTTTTGTGAATGCTTTGTTTGGGTATAAGCCCAAGAATGATGATGTGGAGTTAGTGAAGAAAGGTCTATGCCCTTCTTGCAAGAGACCTTGGAGAGAAAATCATGTATGTTTGGAGGAGCGAAATGGGGAGACCGCCACCAGTTCTGAGAAGGACAAGATCACAATCATTACTAATCAGCATAATGAAGCCATCACTTGTTCTATTGAGAATCAACTAGAGGCATCTCTCACTGAGAACATGGGTCAAATAGCATCTACTGATGGATGCTATAATGGAGAGGTACCTACTAATGGGTGCCATGGAGAGACATTTACTGTTGAATGTCCATTCCTATATGTTGGTGACATAAATATTCCAATTGATGAGACTACTGCAAGTACAAGTTCCCAAGAGTTTGGAAAAGATGAAGATTTTGCAGTAGAGGAAGAGGACCTAGGATCAATCTCACCATCACCACCTGAGCTTCACAAGGTTGATCGTGTATTAGAGGAAGAGAAGGCTTCTTTTCATAAGCTTTCCCATTTTAAATGGTCACTCAAGATGAATGACAAGAAGATTCAAGAGGCTCTAGCCATTCTCCAAGTCACTAGCGCACTTGTGTCCCAATTGGCTTGGGGAGATGATTCCCTAGGCGCACAAACTTCCAATGGAGTCATAGAGAAGATCCAAAAGGAAACATCAAAAACTAAAGGTAATATCATGTGTTTTCTTTTTGATAGAAGCCATTTGATTGAGCTTGCTGAAATATTACATGAAGCCTCCATAAGAGATAATGAGGAAATTTGCAAGCTCAAACATGAATTGAATTCCACCCAAGATTGTCTGAAGGATGCTCAAGAAGCACTTCAAGAATCTAAGATCCAAAATGAGCAACTTCTTGAGGAGCTGCAAAGTTCACGGTCTCCTTCCTATGTTTCTTATTTTTGTATGGATGATAGCAGAGAGACTCCTCATGAGATTCAAACTAATTTACAAATGTTTGAAGGGTTGAAAGATGAGCAAGCTGAATGGCAAACACTTGCCATGGATGAATAAGAACACGGGTTGTCTCATAGTGCAATTCTTGCACTTGTGGAAGAGGCACATGATCCTACACACATGGAACCAGCCTTGAGGAGAGGTTTCCAATTTTCTTACTTGGAGGATGAGTTGGTGCATTACACTTCATCCTACACTGTTACTTCTTTCAGTTTTCATCCCAGTGAAGTTTGGGTGAAGGGGTTTTTTGTGTTAGTGCCACATGAGGAGTATGAGACTCCTACCCTTCATGATGATCCTATGATATGTGCACCAATTCCTTTTGAGCAGCATTTACATCCATTGTTTGTATCACTTCTACTCATGGATGCACTTCCTTGAGCCATTTGGAGGCTCCTTCTTTGATTAATGGAGGGTCTTCATCCATTGCTTGGATAAGAGAACACATGATGAGACATCTTGATACATCTTATTCTTTCTTGCAGCATTATGAGACATGGGATTCTCACCTATGTTATTGGATTATATTTGATTGGTATCTTCATGATTGTGTGCTTTTGACAAATGATGATTTTCTTGATTGGAGGTGCAAGCTTCTTGAGTGCTCTTTGATGGATGATCACTTCAGCCACATTGGCAGTGGCATATCTCTGTATCATTTCACTCTGTTTCATTATGATGTATCTATATTAGTGCTCATGATGTATGGGAGAATGCATAGTAGAACTTGGGACCCTGGCACCCCTCCCCATGATGTATTAATTTGGACCACTCTATGTATTGATGGAATGCACCAGTTATGGGATCCTGGCATTCCACACTTGGTTGGAATAATTAGGAGGACATTGTACCCCTCCTACTTTGATGTACTGTTTTGGGAGACCTTGTGCATGGTAGAGATGCACAAGCATTTGGACTTGGGCATCCCACATTCTAATTTGTATGTACTCACACTATGTATTGATGGGGTGCGCAAGTGTTGGGACCCTAGCATCCCATACTTGTGGGAATTGTTCTTGATGACATTTTACACTAGGAGAGTGAGCAAACAATGTGACCCGAACATTGTTGATTATGGCAAGCCCATTGGGAACACATTGTGGTTGGTTGGCTGGAGGAAGCACACCTCATCTCTTCTCCATGGGTTCATCTTTGCAGCAGTTCGTTATGGTTTCCTACATGCTTTTGGATGGACTTATGTTTTTCTTACAGGGTATCATGATGAATTCCATGTGCCTCTAATGCATTGCATAGGAGAATATATATTGTACCTTTCATTTCTGAGGATCATTTGGGATCCTGGTATCATTGGTACTTAGTCTTCACATTAAGTGCATGGTTGATGGTGGAAGATTGATGATGTGATGGTATGGTTTCTTCATTGCTTGAGGACAAGCATATTTGGGAAGGGAGGACTGTCATGTCCCCAATTCTGGCCTAATAGACCAAGGTCACCTAAGAAGAATTTAGAAAATTATTAATGGTGACGTAATAATTACCCAAGGCATGGTTTATGCTGTTCTATAGTATTTTTCTATGGTATGGGAAAAAAGTAAATAATAGAACATGGTTTTCATTGGCCCATGGTATTTACCCATGGTATTGGAGTCTTTTCAAGGATAAAAGGCGGTAGAGGCAAAGGGAAAAGGGCATGCTTGAATATTTGGAGATTTGTTCTTAAGACCGTCTAGGGGTTAGCCTAGAGTTTTCGTTTGGGGTTGGCAAACTCCATCCATCCATTTTGGTCTAGTTTCGGTGGTGTGACAGACCCACCCTAGCTGGACAAAGGGGGAGGATCTATTCAGGGTCTTCATTGGAGCTTCATCATCTGGGTTGGCATCACCTTTCAGGTTCGTGTTGACTGTATCTTGGTAGCTGATATCATAGCCATAATTATTGTACTATTTACTCATTGCTGGTCATAATAAAGGTGCCAATATTATCTCGCCATTGCGATGTGTTATGGAATGTGTCTAAAGCGTTTGATGAAATTTCTATGAGAATACATGTTGCTGGTGAAAGTTATAAATCAATGTAAAATTGATTAAGGTTGACAAATTCATAGATTTTGTGATCATCCCGGATCTGGGATATTACAATACATTTATCCATGTTTATCTAATGATAGATAAATTCCATCTTGTCTCTTCATTGATAGACTAGACTCACAAGTGTTTTGTCTCCTTGTTATAGCCGGCCATTCGCATATGCTCTGTGTATGTGTATCTTCTAGTATAATACGTACTCTTCATACATCTATCATATTCTTTAAAATCATCTGAACAATGTAGTAGAAAGCCTTGTTTTTCTGAGTATATTCATATGTGTTTGAGTGAGTGATTTTATGAGCAAGTTAATTGACTCAATTCATCCTTTATATTATTGAGCATTTAAGTTACTAGACTCATTCCCTTTACAATCAGGGAAAGACTCTTGGAGTTATAACACAATGATAAAAGATGGCAAATGATATTGTTCATTTACAAACTATGGAAATGTGGGTTTTGGCATTTGATAATGGACACCAGGCTAGTGCCATTAATGCACCTTGGTTTTTGTGGCAGCCGAAGCTTAGGGCTTGGCTCATGATGGAATTTGGCCATTTGCTATGTTTGGGATGGTTTGGTCTCAGCTCTGCGTAGTGGGTGAAGGAAACTTCAAAGGTATGGCTTCGCTGTGATTTTTACAGCAATGTGGTGTGTGTTTTGTGGCTTGTTCGATTCCATACTTCTCACCATTCATTGTTTTGGTTTTGGTTGCAGGTGATAGGGAGGCGAGGAAATGTTGGAATTATTTCATGACTGTAAGTCATGGGTTGGAATTACCACTACAGTAAGCCTGCTAACAAGTCAATACTTTTCATTACTTCACTTTGGGACTGGGATTAAACTTGTCGGGGTTTAATTTGCCTACGTTGGTTTTTATAGTTGTGTTTGGGTTTTGGGGATTGTCTGTATCGTGACAGAGCTCTGTCGGTACACCCTAGCGTTGAGTTTTAACGTGTGGTTTTTGTTTTCCCTTGGGTGTTTTTGTAATTATGTAATGGGATGTAAAAATTGATGGGCTTCTTTCCATGAGGTGAAACTTGATTGCCTTCACAATCTCTACGTGTAATTTGTAAATTTTGGGTTAATTTATGCAATGTACATAGTGGAAGCACCATTGCTTGCAATGGTGCCATGACCATTGGATGATTGTATAAATGTTTTTTAATACTTATAACTCTGGGTATTTGATTCTATATTGTGTACTTGTTATTTAACCTTGGGTTTTATATGGCGGTTGCCCTCGTGGTTGGACTGTGTAAAATTCCTTCCATTAATATCTTAGTTATGATAATTGGTAATGTTGACAACATATGTCTTGGGCCATGCCGTAGATGGCTTAGGCACTTGCCATGGAACTGCAAAATCGTATACTACTTAGATTTACCTTATGGTTTTTATTTAATGCAATGTGGAAACAAATGAGTCATGGGTGCAACCCTGGATGGCTTCTGTTCATGTAAGTGAATTCATTGACAGTGTAAGTTTGTTGTTTATATGTACTATGTATTTTATTTATAAGTCATGGCTTATGTAAATGTTGCACATAGCTTAATGAGGGTCTTACGACCTCTTTTGTAATGATTATTGTTTTGATTTATATTGTGTATGTTTAGAGCTGGGGACGAGGCTAAGCTTACACTGTGGCTGCAAAGAGAGGGTCTCACGGCCTTGCTAAAGTGATTGTATTTTATTAATGTAGCCCACATACACTCTGTGTATGGTGTGGCCTTAATAAATGTAAAACAACTCCACAGGATTCGAATCCTAGTCATTGTTGATGTAATGAGTTATAATTTAAGGTGGATGCGATTTGGGGCTTAGGTGCCCATAGGATTTGATTCCTACCCTCTCTTGCATATTTATTTGGACTGTCTAATATTATGAGGCGGTTTATAAAAATGATTCTTGCATTTTATGTTTATTGTAAATCGTAGATTATGTACTGAAAATGACTGAGCTCACCCACTTGATCCGTTCCTACGACCTTAATGTAATTATATGTTTTTAATTGTTTATAATGTTACTTTAGTTAATTTCTATGTGATGGCTGTGAGTTAATATTAGATGGGACTATTCGATTTCATGGAATATGATTTGATTATGTAGATTTATAGTTTTAGGACTGTGGATTTTAATTAGGAAAAGGAATTTGACTTTAGACCAATGAATGGTCACGATGCTTACTCTGTTTATTCTCTTATGATGAGGTTATTTTTAATGGAGATGATTTAGTAGTTAGCATATAATTAAATATGTAGACCTTGAAAGGTCTTGCTGGTTTATTATCTTGGATTTAATATGAAAATATTTATAAATTGTGCATTAGATATAGTTATTGTTTTGGTACTTTAGATTTGTACTTCTATTTTATATATGTTAATATATATATTTATATATATATTAGTTTAGTTGTAGATAGTAGAATAGGTTAACTAGGTTGTAAGCTTATACTTATACATATAAAATTGTACTTCTACACTAGTCTATCTAAATATAAAGCATACATCTACATCAGTAGAGTTATAAAGGCCAGGAGAACAGAGAGGTAATAGATCTGAAATAAAACCTAGTTTGTACTTAACCCACTTTCAACAGTAAAAATAATACAGAAATTAAAACTAGGGTGCAGAACCCTTGAGAATCATTTTTGAATGAATTAAAATTGCAGTAGTAAACTGATGAATAAACCCTGGATAAATATGGTATAGAAAAGAACTTACAGCCTAGGGTTATAATTTAAAAATGAAAACCCTAGAATATTTTAAATAGAGAAACAAACACATAGGGTTAGGAAATGCAATGTAATCATTTTCCTAACATAGCCATCATTTATTGTAGAAAAATGGAATAGGTAGTCTAGGGCTTCATACCTATAACTTGAAGCTCTTTTAATGGCTGAACCTGCACACTCAAATAACTAGCATTAAGAATTCATAGGAAGATCTTACCTCTATATTATATGATCGAATCAGTTGGGAACTACCACATACCACCCAACCATGACTTGGAATCGTTCCTAGATTAAATCAAGATCCCCCCGAGATAGACTCCAACATGCTAGTATCTTAGAGCTCCTAAGGTAGGGTTTCCTATCTGGTATATCAGGTTTGGATCAGTTCTCCTTTTTCCCTCCAAGAAAATGTTCTCCAAGAATTTACTTGAGAAAAAAACAAGCAGAAAATGAATCCTCCAAATGATAGATCACCACCCCAAGCCTTTCCTTAGCTTGAGACTTTATAGACAGAATTTTCAGTCAAAGGGACACTTAAATCAAGAAACCTTGGTTTCTTGATTTAACCCTTTTTAATTAATCTGGGTAATTTTTAATACTTTAACTTAGGAACTTTCAACTAGTTCCTAATTAGACTTTTGTAGGTATTGGACTATTTATTATCTTTAAATAATAAATAATAATCGATGGAGATTTTTTTTCTTTATTTCATCATTAATATTATTACTATATTTATTATTTATACCTCCCATGTATAAAATACATAATAATATAACACTTATTAACATTTGTCTTTGGGCATCATGTATCATGATCCCTAGACTTAATCACACTTCTTCATTAAGGTCAAATAGAGAGATGGTTAGGTCTACTAGGCTAGGGGAAAATCTAAACACCCTTGCATGTTGGATTCCCTCATATAACGTGGTAGTTCTTCAGTAATTGATGAGAATACAAAAATTCAAATTTTCATTTAATCACTTATAAATAAGTCTGATGAGATCAATATTTTTCTCGAGTCGTTTTCACTCAGGAATCTTTAAACTCTTTTCAATAACCCTTAGCACTTACCGGAGCTCATACCCAACACTTAAACAGGGAGTTACAAACTCAGTGCAATTCCAAAGCTCTTCGCTCAACACTAATGCTAGGATGTACTTGTACGATACACCTAGGGATACAATTTCCAAGGATCCGATGCTCCAAAGATTATTTTCAACATCAACATGGAAGGCTCTAGGCCTTAGGTCCAACACTTCCAATATTATATTTTCATGTGTTCCAGAGATTCACGCTCAACAAAAATATAATTATTCATGTGCTCAAGAGCTTCTCGCTCAACACAACATCAATTACTCATGTACTTCAGAGCTCCTTGCTCAACACAACATCAGTTACTCATGTGCTCTAGAGCTCCTCACTCAACACAAACATCTCATCAATCATGTGCTTCAAGGTCCACGCCCAACACAAACAAGCATATATATATATATATATATATATATCAGCGACAATTGGCTTACGCCCAATATATAAAACAAATCATCATGTTCATATGCAGTGGGGTCTTCGACCCAATACATCAAAATAAAACATCAAGATAACATCATAATCAATAGGCTCATTCCTATAAGTGTTAGGTCCAAAATCTAGGATATTACAGTCTACCAAATTGGCATTGGGAAGAAAAAAAGATCTATGATGATGATCTTCGCAAATAGGTTCATCCACACTCATGATCTCCATGATGGACTCATCTAATGCAAAATTCTATGTGAGATAGTCTAGAGTGGGGAGAGAGAGTTCTAGCCAGTAGGGCAACTGGTAATGATCTGAAGCCACCAGATGAAGATCATCAAGTTGGACATCAAAAGTAGATAGAACAACATCATAAAGTTCTTCATAGGGGCCTAAAGAGGATGACTTAACAACTTCTTGGCCTTGAGGACCGTGGCCAGTCGTGGAAATCATGTTCATAGTAGCCAATTCTGTACTAGGAGGGGTTGAGGGAGACACTCCCATGAGAGTTGAATACTTCATCATACCTACCCCAATCGACTGATAAGGAGGAGGGGATTGACCTAGTATAGGGATATTATTTGCAGTGGGGATTGCAACTTATGGTGAACAAAAATCGAGTTGATTGATGGTCACAATATTCCTCAAACTAGGGAATTGGAGAGTTTGAAATACTGTCGAAGTGACATCCGTCATAACATAAAACCAGTTTCTCCCTAATAGAATATTTTAATCCAAAGGGGCATCAACTAACTCCACCTAAATAGAAATAGTCTTTCCCCCAAGCTTGACCAAAAGGGTTGGTAACAGACCATGAGGTTGGAAACCTCATCCATCGAAATATTTTAAGGTTGTGGGGGACTTCGTCCATTCAGGAGAACCAATGGCTCTCCAACAAGCCACAGACAATATTGAGGTGGAAGCTCCCTCATCCAGAACGGTCCTATGGGCCTTTCTCCCAACTACTCTTGTCGTGATTTGAAACGTGAGCTAGTGGGGTAATCTATACTTATAGTTCTCCACATTAAAGTGAATCATATTGGTGTTGTCTGGGTATAATTCCCCCAATGAAGTCAACAAGTTTTTGTGTGGTGTGGGACAGCTTTGGAGCACCTCTATGGTAGAAATTATGCAAGGTGCTTGAGCTAAATCTTCAACGACGTTGTAGAATTGTGTTGCTTGAGCTTTCGGATTAAAAATAGATTTTATGAGGGTACTCTTGGGCAGACGAAAAATCAAGTCGATATTAGCTTTCTCGATTGTGAGGGTACCATTAGACGAATATGGGGGAGAAATAATGGAAGGAGTTTTCTCGAGAGAATGATCCTCGTCCTTCTTCTCAGGAGGTTTGTCATATGACTGACTAGGAGTATTCAAGATGATAGTTTCTAAGGAAATCATTCTGATTTCTTCTATCGAATTAGAGGGTCCTTGATTAGACATATGACTATCAATTATTGTTGAGATGCAAAGGGGTCAGTAAGTACCCTAGGTGTAGGGTTACTCTTCAAAAATTTACTAATCTCTTCACGACGACGGAATTTATTTTTGAAGTGGTCACCACCACACAATAGGCACCTGGATACATATCCTTGCTCTTGCCTTTATTATCATTCGATGGGGATGTAGCCTTGGGATTCTCCTGTTGGTTTACAGGACTCTTATTTTTTTCTTTACCTTTATTCTTATTACCAGGTGTCTACGTACTTTGGATAGCAGTCACCTCAGTAGAAACCGTAGGAGAAGAAGGAGTAGTATCAAAAGTACTCTATTTCTAGTTAGGTTTAGTTGCTGATTAGGGCTAGATTTAACCGACAACCTGATCAACAAGATTTTCTGCAGGTGGATTAGTAGGGTTAGTGCTGGAGCGAGGAGCTTGAGGAATTAGGTCATACATAGTTCCAGACTCAGAATAAACCAAGTCCATATACAAAGCGTGACTGATAGCCTTGTCTTCAGTAACAACACCACCCATAGCCACATCTTGGGAAATGGGAGGCAACAAGTATTTCGTGAACCAATATGCTAATAATTGATATGGAATAGGGGATTTAATTAGTCTTCTTCGTCTCCTCCACTCATGAATATGGTCAAATACGTGTGTGGAAGTATTTTGACAAAGGTATATCAAAAATATCGGTACCATTCTCGTAAAGGATGGGCAGTTGGAAATGAGTAAGAAAAATCATTGGAAATGGGCTAAAGTCCACAAATGAATGTTGTAGAAGTTCAATGTACCTCTTCATGGATGTACCAGTCAAAGTTTTCTGAAAGAGCCTTAAACGGACAGAATCATCCATGAAGGTGTTGGAACACTAGTGGAAAATGAGAGATTAGTGACCAGGAGACCAAAACTTTTGGTCACCACAGTTTTTTTCAAGGGATAAATGACCAAAATTGATAAATTTATGTGAGCTAACTAAAAAGGACCAAGATAAATGACCACTTTTGGTCACCTGTAAAAACTAAACTGAAAAGACCAAGATAAATGACCAAATTTGGTCACGGGGTATATTCTAGACTAAAAATGACCACATAACAATTGGTCATTATTTGGTTATTTTTAGTTGTGTCACTCCAGCAATGGAAAATTACAATTTTGACAATGAATTTGTACAATTTACTAAATTCTAACACGACATGTGGATTTAGAGGGGGTCTCTGAATCCATCTGCCGTGTTAGAATTTAGTAAATTATAGACCTCCTCATTTATGAAAACTTAGTTATTGACACCAATTTAACTATCATGATAACAAACGTTTGATACACTACTAAACTAGGAGTGGTTTTGAAATAATTTTTTAAGACAATAATTTAATTAGGTCTCTATTCTACCGACTTTTTTCTTTTCCTTTTCATTTCATTTTTTTTGTTGTCTCAAGAGGAAAGTTATGGCGGCAAGGTGAAGCGTAATTGGGGGTGATAACATTTTGGGTTTCAGTAAAACATTAGTTTTCATTTCGCTGGAAAACGGATGCGTTTTACAGAGCCGCTGATTGGAAATGGTTTAGGTTGATAAAATTCCAAATTCAGGGACTGTTTGCAATCAAGATTGAGACAACTAATTATTGTAATAGAGCCCATTTAACAAGTGTTTCCTTTAATATATCAAACAATTTCCTTAGTAATCCCATCGATGAATATGTTTTCATGCAGAAGAACCCAAATGAACTGTGTTCTTCTATGAAGTACTTGGCTCTTCCTAGCTATCAAGTGGGGAGTTAACCCCAAATGGGTACTTGAACCCTGTTTTTAGGTTCTTTTGGGTACGTTTTGGTTCTTTTGGGTAATTTTTGGTTCTTTTGGGTTCTCAAGGGCCACATTCTCTACAAAAAAATGCTAAATTTTAATCTTACAAAAGCTAAAAATAACAAGGGAAGGGGGGGTTCCTCCCCCCAAACCCTAATCTTTCACTTACCTCACATTATAATGAACTTAAATGGGAAAATTAGCCTCTTATGTTTACCATTATATTTCTAGTAGTGAAGGGGGAGAAATAATCTAATAGTAAAGGGAGAAAATAGTCCAGCAATGAAGGGATTTTGTTGCTATATTAATGTTTATTAAATTTATTTAGAAAATATTAATCCTTACACTTTAAATGGCCTTGTACACTTACTTTCACCAATATTGATGTTTAGGTATTTGACAGAGTTTAACTTTGTTTGTCATATATTGGCCAACCACTAATACTTGAGATGTGGCAAACCATCCCAGGAAACTAATTCTTAAAATTGCATGTACCATTCTACTTAATAATATCATAATAATATCATAGTATTGAAAACAGTGATAGAAAGAATTATATATTTTAGTGGTTTGTTCATTTCTTTTTACTTTTTGAGACATTTTGTCATTTGACCAATGTATAGACAAAACAACATTCCTGCGAGCCTGTTTTTTACCGCCAAGTTCAATTGTTCATTATTTGAAGGCGTCTTTCCCTTTATCTACCCTGAAATTCTTTTTGGATTGTTGGAGAAAGGAATCATTGATTTTTTGCATTGAAAGATGCTTGGGAAATGGAGAAAAACGACCTTAATACAAGGTTCTTCTTATTTATTTTCAGGTCTTATTTGTTAGTTGACCTGGGTTTTGGGGTTTCAATAAGCTCACCGTTTTAGTTTGTGATGGAAGTGCCTTGGATTCGAACCTTACTTTTGATTTGCATAATCAAGGCCTCAAACAATCATTACTAATGAACCCAAATTGAGTTTTTTGGGGTTTTGCACAGCAAATTAATGTTTTCAGTAGGATTTGGTGTTTGATGGGTTTCTGCTGCCATTGAATGATACAGAGTTGGCCGTAGCAGAACTTTTTGTTTTTATTTTGAGTCTCACAGCAGTTTGAATCACTTGTCGAGTCTTGGATTGGAAACTGGTAATGAGATTATAGAAATTAAAGAGTATATTGGCAGAGGTTTTTGAAGATCTTCCCGAGATTACATTTATATTAGCAGTGGATTTTAAATATCTTCCTGAGATTGCTTATGCTGGGTTATTGGGGTTACGAATTCCTTCATCTATTAATAACTTTGATCTTTGTGAAAGATTACGGTCATTCAAAAGAAAGGGCTTAATGTTTTGAAATGAACAATATGGGATCGAGACACCAATTGATTTGAGTAACCTATTGAATAGTTGATAATTGAGACTGAAGATCAGTCAAACATTTTGCAAATATTATATATGATTTCTTGAAGTAGAAGATTGGATGAGTTAGTGGGTAGTAGAGTTTGCATCAAGTGGTGAGACATATGGGTTGGTTTTTGTTTGAGAAAATGGTCATCCATCAGGCATTTTAGCCGAGGGGCAGAGTTGGTTTCAGACATCGCGGATAGCCCGTGTAGATTTTTTTGAAGATTGTGCCTTTTATAGGAAAGTGCCCTTAAGACAGACCAAGATCAAGTCCAAGCCAATGCTCCGAAGGAGAAGCATCGTCTTGTATTTATTTCATTGTTCATCAAGTCCAAGCTGTTTACGAGCTTTGCTAAAGAACGTCTTACATTGAACTTCTATTCTAGAATGGACATAATGGGAAATTCTTCCAAAATCCTTACCAAACATGGCCACGGCACTGATAAAAAGACACTTTTCATCATCAGTCCAATCTACATTGATGTCCTCGCAATTTTCTTCGGAAGAATATTGTATTTCAATATTTTCAACAGCTTCAGATGTTAAGGTATGATCAGTATCAGCATTTTTCTTCCTGTGTTGACTGGAGAAACCTTTCTCCTGAATACTTTCAGATAGATCAACTCCAGTTGTAGTAACACATGATCCTATTGCTTCACAAGAAAAAGCACCACATATCCCTGCCAAGACATCCACTGCGGCAGTGCTTTCATGGTCCAAATCAGAATTGACTATTCTTTTGTTAGATGTGTTCATGAAAGACTAACTAGTAAATCTTCCATGATCAAAGCGCATACCCATTAGTGGCCTTCCAGCATACTTTTGCAATTTATGCTGAATACCCACTGCCTGATTACTGGCATCTTTTAATACATCCAGTGAAGCTGCATTTGACTCTCTATGTTGATTATTTCCTGAGGTGGTGAGGTAAGTACTTACACAAGAATAATCTCTTTCATTATGCAGTTTATGCATTTTCTTTATTTTCTTAAAGTCTTCTGCCTTTTGTTTTTTATAGAAAAACTCAACACAGTCTGCTGTAGTCTTGTGATCCAAAAAATAAGCAATTTTGTTGAAGTTCTTACCAAATGCAGCAAACTTCTCTTGGAAAATGCCCTTCTCTTCAGGCATCCAAGGGTTCGGTACGTTATTTCTCAAAGGAAATAGGATCTCCCACTAAGCCATTCATTGATATAAATCTTGAAAAGCATTTCTCACCATCATTCAATGCTAATGCAGGCATCTTTAAAATACTCTTATAGGGCTCGTCCTTAGCATTTGATAGCACTTTACTTGCCAATCGGATTGCTTCGTCAGTAGGTGCTGATGTCAAATTTCCTGCTGAAATCGGCCATAAACAAATTTCATTTATAAGACTTTTTCTGCATTAAAAACAAATGAATATAACATTTCAAGTAGATCAGCAAATAATGAAATAGTAGATTCAGGCCATATACAACTACCCCAAACAAACACACATTACTAATGTGGATCTTTATCAAATAATTGGCATGATCTATGATCAACACCATGGGATCAATTGCTCATCATGCAATATAAATGAGTTTTTTCCTCGGTATTTTTTGTCTTGCTGTATGTTTTGTCTATAGTGGAATTTGTTTATCATGGATTTTGTCATTTAATAGAATGTAACTCTCATCTAGGTGTCATTTGTAATTGTAACTCCTCAAGATATTATTTTACCAATTACATCAGGTCTTATTTGTGTGGAGAAAGGCCTTCACCCATTAAAGGCCTTCCATTCTTGCAAGCAATTGTAAAAAAATTCTTAAACTGTACTTACAGGCCCAGAAATACTGATATTAGAGATACGATGTCGTGGTTCCCTAACAAGTTCCTAAAATTTCCTCCTTTGTATATCAAGATATATTTTCTATTTCCTCAACTTGTTCCATCTCTAGTCCTTATCAACAGATATTAGAACCTAGAGATAGGCATCCTTTCTTAAATTAGTTCGGCAACCCCAGGATTCTCAACATCTTGCTCCACAACTGAGAACCTATTTTTTAATTAGTGGCTCCAGAGTCCATACTTGCAGCTAAAATTTGAAATTCATTATCTGGCTGCTCCATGGTCATAGGACATGGCCAAGTCTACCCAGACTTGGAAGTTAGACCAAACCGAACTCCGAAACGAATCAGTTCAGACCAAACCTAGCCAGATCTAGTCAGACCTGTCAGTCCCAAGTTTCACCCAATTTGTCCAGGACGGATCTGATAGAACTTTGCTAGACATGGTGAGTCTTGATTAGACTTAGACAGGTCAACTCCAGCCAAAAGTTTGATGGGTTCCTATCAAATAGTATATAGAATTCAATTCCAGTCAGTACCCATAAATTTGTTGGCTTAAATTGATAAAATTTCAATAGCAATCCACCAAATATTTAAATTTTCCTAAAAATGTGTGTAATGTTGTATTTTTCTATTTGTCAGGTTGACCCTGGAGCCCCAAGTCATAAGTCCAGTTTGACCCCTCCACCAAAAAGAGTGTGAATTTGGTTCAAAAAGTATTTCTCAAATTCTCAACCCTCTCTGCACCAATTTAAATAAATAAACATAGCTAACTGTGTAGCTGATTGGAATGCTGGCATTACTGGATCTTTCTGCATTGACTCTCGATGGTAGCAAGTCTCTTTTTCTTGCACCTTATTGAGGATATGGTTGCAGCTTATGACAGTTTCCTACGTTGTTCCACTCAACAACTTATCCTTGACATCAACAAAGTTTGAAGTTCTCTTTGCCACTTTATCCAGGATTTTCAAAGTTGTTATTAAGGGGGAATGTAATGTACTGCCATCTTCTGTGATGTAATGATTATCTACTAGCCATATTTTTCCGTTGTATAGCCTATCATTATGATAGTTGTGAGCACATAATTCTGAGGCATTTGTACACACAATGAGGCATCATTAGACTTGTGTAGAGACAAGTATAAGGCCAAAAGATTGGACATTAGAGAGACAAGTATAAAGCTAAAAGATTGGAAATTAGAGAGAAGTATATGGAAGAAGAATTAGAAGTCATCAAAGTCTCCAACTCGAATAGTACTAGCATTCAATACTCCAATACTCCTAACCCATAGTTGGCAATACTCCAATACTTATAACCCACCGCTTGGGCTCAAGGTTAAAATATACTTCCACCAATAATGGAGCATTGTTCATACAAAGCTGCCAAATTAAGGATTGACTGGCAAGATCAAGGTCCAACTCACAAAGTCTGGTCAAGTCACTCAAATTTCCTACCAACAGGAACCTTAAACCTACAACCTAGAATAGATGAAGAAGAATAGCCAGCTAATGTTTCAACAAAGTTTATAATGTCAGTCATCAAAGTATCCAACTCCATTAATCCATTACATTTCAGATGGTATTTCACAATTTTGAAACGCCAAGGCACGTTTCATTGGAGTTTCCACACAAAATGGGTGTGATTTCGCATGTTTTGATTGCATTTTGACTAGGGAGTTGACCATGGGGACTCAACCAAGTTCTTTTATCTGACATTAACCCTAGTTTCACATTGAAGAAACTTTTAGAAAACCCTCACAGACTATCTTTGTTCTAAATAAATGATTTGACACTCATTCTTTTTCATACTTTCTTCAACAGCATTTGAACAAAGGGGTTTCCTGCCAAGGAAACGCAATTTCCTTGTGTTTTGGAGCATTTTGATTTGGGTTTGGTGTAGTTGTAGTGATTGTGGGCAGCAAGAGGGTTGTGCCAAGGTTCATTTCCTCACACTTTCTTCAACAAAATTTGAGAAAAAGTGTTTCATGTAGCTACAGGAAACATTTTCTATGTTAAAATCTGGCTAGCAAACCCTATGCTAGTGCCAACAGCCCACAACCCAACACCTACTAGGAAACTTATGATTTAGCAAGGACCTAGATGTCTGGAGACACACCCAATATTGGGGGTCTTACTCGAAGGTGGCACCTACCCTTCTAGGGATGATGTGCAACATTACTCTTATCCAAGTATTGCTTCACACATTCTACAACTTGAGAAGTATTTAGTCAGTGTAGATCCATCTAAACTTAAGATCTATTAAGTACCAAATGGGATAAAATAATTGAGATGCAATTCTTTTAAGGCTTAAATGAGAGTTTAGATTAAATTTTTAAAGAGACTTTAGATGGGTCTATGTTCACTGTTAATACAATTGGTGGACAGAAGACAGCTAGGAATTGTGCCAAAGTGAATGCTTACAATGTGTACACAAAGTGAATGCTTACAATGTGTAAGTGAGAAAGATGTTATTGAACGAACTGCAACCAGAGCAACAACATTAGAAATACTCCAAATGTGGATGCCAAAGAAACCGTTAATACAAAGTCTTTGAGTGCACAGTCGAGGATTGAGGCCAACAAAGGCCAGAGAAAAACCATCTGATAATAGCTACAGGTAGAAAATTAGTGATTGAAATAAATGTCTGCATTGAGATTTATCATTTGCATTTTAGATTATGGACAGGATGGAATTAAATCCAGCTTCTAGCATTTGGTATGTTTTTTTATTATGAATCCAAATCTTTATGATGCTTATAGAATTGTATAAACCAGCTCTAACATTGTGACCTTTGATTCTAAGTGGTATCTCAAATGACAAGATCCTGAAGGCATCAAGAAGTATATTACTAAGGAATATTTTTTTAAAGTGCTTACAGGGTGGTTGTTTCGATGAAATTGATATGAATTTCCATTTATTTCAACTGATCACATTCGTGATCAACACCATTGATGATTGTTCTCTTCCATTTTCTCTTCTGCGTAGTGTTGAACCAAAGCCAAAGAATGACATTAGGCATACTGTCTCTATTTTTAATAACATAGTAAATGTTGTTGGCCATCTTGTAGTATTGTACTTGCTGTGAATATTGCTGTAAACCAGAGCTGTGTTACCTTAAAGAACCTCACTTTTTGGCCTCACTTTTCTTTGTAGAAAAATTAGTGATTGAAATAAATGTGTACATTGGGATTTATCATTTGCATTTTAGATTCTGGATAGAATGGAATTAAATCCAGCTTCTAGAATTTGGTATGTTCTTTTCTTATCAATCCATATCTTTATGATGTTTATAGAGTTGTATAAACCAACACTAAAAAAAAGATGGGAGCTTGTTATATGAAGTTTGTGAGGCATATCATCTGTTTCCTTCATATAGTTGCCAATACAATTCCGTTGGCTTTTTTGGCCTGCTTCAGGTTGCAATGACTCTCTAAATGGTAAATGGATTTTTTTTCTCCAACTTCACCTTTCTTGATCTGCAAATGCAGTGCTAGGGCATTTGGTTTTTGTTATTGTTGTGTAGCTCTGCCTTCTAGAATGCAGATTAGAATTTCAACACTGAAGTTTTTTTATTAGAACAAGTGTACCAATGTTTTATGTACTTTCTCTATCTTCTGATTTGTG
>LPNX011026128.1:194295-242523 GCA_001517045.1 Pseudotsuga menziesii
TTCAGGTCAAAGTTTATCATAGGTGCAAAATGAACTATCTTGTTTTAAAAAGTATTTTCTTTCATTTGCAGTTCATGCTCATTTTTGGGACTTATTTTATGAGCTTAGCTATATAATTCTTTTTCACCTGCCAGAACTGCATTCTAGTGATTCCAATATCTTTCCTGTGGTTATTGATTATTCCCTGATAGCCCAAAGAGATTAATAGGCCATAAGCAGGTTGTTGAAGCTATCCTTTCTTTATTCTCTTGTAGCATGCTTTGAAATGTTCTTTCTTTTTCCGTTTCTTCCTCATTTTTTCTGTGTTCTTTTTGTCAATGATTTTCTAGATTCAAATAGCCATTTTCAAAGTTTCTAGGAATCACAGCCAGTATAAAATACAGTGGAGTTCATCCACTGATGATGAGCTTCGTATCCATCCATACCAAGAGGATGCTGGAGAAGAATCTGACACTACAAAAGACTCATATATTGTAGAGGTCGGGGCCGAGTTATGTATGGTTGGAGATCAGACATGTTCAGTTCCATATGAACTCTTTGATTTGCCAGACTTGAAGTAGATTTTGTCTTTGGATAACTGGAATTCTTGTTTGACAGAGGAGGATAGGTACAATCTTGCGGCATACCTTCCTGACATGGACTAAAAAACTTTCAACCTAACTCTGAAGCAACTACTTGGAGGAGAAACATTGAATTTTATCAGTCCCATGGCAGAGCCTGTTGATAGGCTAAAAGATGGGTTATGCCCCCCTAAAGTGTCCCATTACATGGAAGGATCGTTGTATTTGCAGCAGAAGCTGCATTATCATTCATTGAGGAATTATCACAAGAATATGGTGAATAACTTCATGGAGATGCATAAGATCTAGAAAAGTTGTCCTCGAGGAGCAGGTGTGGAACAAAGGCTTAGGGTTTGGTACTCTTGTAAAAATCGGAAGAATATTTTACAAGCTGGACCTCAGGATATCCCTCCATATTCAAAGCTTGGTTTAGAATCCTTAAAAAAGAGTAAGGCTTAGAGACCACCGCCACAGCCAAGCAAAACAACTACACCTATTAAATATCAAGGTGTGACTGATATTGTCTACCCTCCTTGTCAACAAAAGAATCTAACTACTGCAAAAGTTGACAGCAAAGGTGTTCTGAAATGGAAGGCACCCAATAAGGCTCCTTTTCCCTTTGAAATCAGCACTGCAAATATGGATTCCAAGGAAATCATGAAAATAGAAAAGAGAACCCCCAAGGGAGTTTTGAAATAGTTTCTGAAGAGTCTTGTAAGGCATGGACAACCCCAAATGAAGTAAGAAAATATTCCTTTGAGGGAGAATCAAGGTTATGAAACAAAATCTAGACTGTCACTTTACCCACAGGCTATGGGTGGATGGGAAGGGGACAATTTTATTGGAGAAGCTTCACTTGCCCTACCTAGGAGCAAAGATAGGAGGAAAAAGAACAAATCTGAAACACTGGAGAGTGCAATGGTGCAACAAGGATTTGGATACTCCTACAGTAATGCCCTAGGGAAAAATATTTCAGAATATGACAAGAAGATGAAAAAAGCTAAGGGCCAACCAATACTTAACAACATTGGGACAATAAGTTATAGGAAGAAGATGATGTGGGAACTACAACTTCTGTGCAATTTCAGAGGGCTCTCTCATCAAACAATAGAGGGAACAGAGTCCCGAGTTCTCGTTTTTTGAATCATCATATAACTGTATCAGAAAATGTTCCAAATGAAGGAAGCCCTTTAGATAGCTTTCAAGCACCTAAGTGGTTAAATTCACCTATTCGTGTGAGAGATACTGGAGATTTTGTCCATGCACCTCCAGGTAACATCTTGGATTGGCAGTTACCTTGATTTTTTTCATTTCTTAGCAGTCACAAATAGTTGTTTTAGGTTGTATGTCATAGAAACGTCTGTAAAATTGTGTGTTTTTATTTGATTATTTAACCATTGGGGAAGGTTATTGAAATTCTGTCTCATGACATGGGAAATGCTTATGAACTATAATGTTTGTTTTATGCTTGCAAGAAATATTGCAAGTGAGGAGGTATATAAAATGGTCATTTGGAATTTCAAATTAGATATTACTCCTAAAGATATTTTTCTTTTCTTAACCTTTTGTAAGAACACGATTGGCAGTTTCACAAATCATCTTTGTTCAGGATAGTGTCTATTTGCTATTTTTTCAAGTAGGCAATGGTATGGGGGCTTAGCAGGCGTTAGAGGAGAAGATGCTCTTCATGTTCTTAAACTGTAGGAAATTATAATAGTCGTATGTGAAGTATACCTTACATTGTCCGAAATTGTAGACAAGAAATAGATGTAAAAAGTGAATGTAAATGATCAAACTTTTTCTGTTTGTATCCATCTTCAGAAAGATATTTTTAACTCTAAATTCAAGATCATTACAATTGAAGGCGTAATTAATTTAATGGCCTTTCAGCTTCATTCCCCGTTTACACAATTGTAGAGCTAATTCTTACTTCAATCTTAACATAAAAGTTGTCACTTATCACATGTGCAAGTGAAGTGTGCCCTATTGTTTTTGTGCTAGTTATTCTTGGACATGTTGGCAAACATCTGATGCAGAGCCATGCATACAGCTTATTGATGACAGAAACAAACATGCTATATCTAGAGAGCCCAATTGGTGTTGGATTTTCTTATTCCTACAGTAGTTCAGACTACCTGTATTATGATGATGCAATGACTAGTATATTATTTTCCATATTTCTTTCAGATTGCTGCAACTGAATATATCCTTAAGATTGATCATGGGACTGTATTTTCTTGGAAATAGTGAATAATATTAAAACTGAGAAATAAGTGCCATATAATGCAGCTCAAGACAACCTAGATTTCTTTTTGAATTGGTTTGAGAAATTTCTAGAGTATAGAGGTGTAGACTTTTACATAACAGGGCAGAGTTATGGAGGTATGACCCACTATTGCCACTTGTTCATTTAAACTGTGTAAGGCTATCCATGTTGATTTATGTAATTTTGTTGAAGACTACCCATGTTGGTTTGCTGTAATATCGCAGGACACTATGTGCCTCAATTAGCAACTCTTGTGCTGAATCACAACAAAAAGATGAACATAAAGCAATGATGAATATTAATGGACGATACTTTGAAGCCTGTTAGAGGTATGATATGTTCAATAGGAAAAGCATGGATCATAGTTGGCTTAAGGTGGACATCCTTGTTGCATCACGTGCTGAATTCTACTTTAATGCTTTCATAACATGGGGTCTACTAACAGAGCATTCATAAGGTTTATTTTGAGAACTGTGCCTTCTCACAATGAAGATGTCCAAGTCCTTGATTTGGTGGGGTAGGTAGGTTTGTGGGACATTGATAATATGGTTGTTATTTAATATTACCCAACCTAAAGAATTTTTTCAAAACAGTCGGTTTTACAAGGCAAACTAAGGATCCAAAACCAACCAATGAAGTTTATTTATGTTCAAAACAAAAAGCACTAAAGTTCCTGACTTTTCTGGTTTCCTACTTTATACATAAAATTTGGAATAATCCTGTGTTTAGTTTGATACACCATTCCCTTTACTGACACTAGGTTCCATATACATAATACTATTTATTTTTCCTAGTTTAATTGCTTCTGAGCATGTTTTTTTCAATTGAACAATTTGGTGTGATTGTTAAGTAGCAAACTTAGACAATTTACCCCTTAAGCTGTACCGAGAGCTTAGACAATTTACCCCTTAAGCTGTACCAAGAAATCAGGCATTGGGCCAAGATTGTGCCTGATCCATCCTGCCTATTTTGATTCTGATGTTTGAGTATCGTGCCATTCATATGGTTTGCAGATGGAGCATGTGCAGCCAATAGGCATTACATGTTAATTAGGTCTAGCTCGAGTGATTATGGAAATGGAGTGTTATCCTCCCCACCTACGTTCTATTCTTGTTAGTGACATGTTGAGTTCATAAGAAGTCCATTGTTGTAATAGTGTCAAGCCTTGTTGTCGACCTGGGTACTGTCCTTGGTACGAGGAGAAGATCCTGGGGACTTTCCCTGTGCATTGTAAGTTTAGAAAAACAACAACAGGCACGACATCTTTAAAGCACCAAAAGGATTGTTGGGAGATTGGGAGGATTGCATTACCATGTTTAGTTTTAAAAAAAAAACACATTTTTGCAACATCCCTTTTTATTCATATCAGTGCTTGAAAGATATGGTGTTGACATGGATTTACGCTAATACCTACCAGTCTTCATGTGGCTGCATTACATTATATAAGTTTCTGGATAATGTTTTATGCTCCATTACAAAGTAGCGAGCTTGCTCATCTTCTTTCCATCAAAGTAGAGTAGAGTCAAAGAGGGCGATGTCTGGTTATGGACATAGTGAGATTGCTTGTCTTTTTTCCATTGAACAAAGAAGAGCCAACAGGTTGACAGAAAAAGAGAGTGAAAATAGTACATCATAAGTGTAGCTAAAGGAATCTCTAAATCTGACCAAAGAAATCCCCCAAAACCCAAAAGGTACAACAATGGTATAAGTGCAAAGATACAAAGGGAGGGTTAGAAGACTTTTCCCTCTTTCTTTAATGCTGATGAAACCATTTCTATGCTTCATAGTTAGTTTATATGTGAAATTGGAAGTTTACAAAAATTGTTAAATTGAAATTTCTTTGTTTTGCTCACCTTTGTGGAGAGTTTTATGTTAGGATCAGTGATCTGATTGCCGTCTTTTGCGGTTGCAATCTCTTAATGCTCGTTCTAGAGCTATTCTCATGCAAAAATTGGATAGGAGTGGTATAGCTACGAGGTATGTTGGGTTATATATATATTTTCAGATTTCTTCATAATTTTTAAATGTTATGTGCTTATAACAATATGTCTGGATCATTGAGCACTTCAACTCCAATTTTGGTCAGTCGGGCAAGGATAAGCGAAGTTGTGTACATTTTAGAACATTGGCATCCTTTGTATCATCAGGGGCAATTTTAATTTATTAGTTGTTTAGCAGTTTTGCTGGGATAATCTTTTGATATATTTCTTTTATCATGGTTTATTGCAGTGGTGCTGGTTCAGTGGCCCCTGTGCCCCTAGCTAATCCTTCTTTGAGCCTCCCAGGGCCTACTGTTCTTGGCATGTCTTCTGCAGTAGCACCTAATGTTCCTTCTCTTGGTCCAATTACAATCCCTGACTATTTGGGGTTACCTGTACCTTCAGTTGTTGCCCCAGTTGTGGATCCTATTGGTCCTCTAAGTGATTGTCTGTTACTTAAAAATATGTTTGATCCAAATAATGAGGTTTGTACAAGCTCAACCTGTTTAACTGGATTGTTTTTTAATTGTCATTATCTTGAGATTTTTTCATCTTATATAGTTTTCTACTAATAAACAATTTCCTAAATTGCAAACTGAGCCTGATTTTGATTTGGATATTAAAGAGGATGTGCAAGATGAATGCTCCAAATTTGGTGCAGTGAAGCACATATTTGTGGACAAGTAAGTTGACCATTTATTGAAAAGTGTCCGGGTCAAGTTCATCATAATTTTTAAAATAATCTATGGGTTAGTAAGTTTAACATAATTGAAAATCTCTCAAGCATATTGATTTGTTTGATGATTATCCTTCATTTTCCATGAATGGGTATTCATTAAATAACCATTTTCTATTTATTAATATTTTTAGTACTAGACTAGTGAAATCAGTTTTTGAAAAGTCAGGAACTTCAATGCTTTTTGTTTTGAACATAAATAAACTTCATTGGTTGGTTTTGGATCCTTAGTTTGACTTGTAAAACAAGTGGGTATCTATATGATATTCCTATTCTAGGTAAACATTACTAATATGCAATTGTCTGAAATCCTGTAACAATTTACAAAACTCACCAAAACCAAACTCCTGCTCCAAGCGGAATCCCTATAAATATGAGACTAAACATATTGGCAAGCAAATGAATGAATATCTTTATTAGTAGGTTATTGATTATCAACTTGTTTAAAATCACTGATCAACTAAATATAGATGATTTGTAAATGCATTCTTTATTGCTGATTCATTATGTCGTTGATTACTTTCTAATTTCATGTAATTAGTCTTCACTGTGTGGTATTGGAATTGTTAACATTATGTGGAAGATCTTTGTTTTTTTTCCAATGTTAAAGGTAAATAATACTGATTCCATGGTAATTACTTAAATTGGTATTCAAGTTTTGTAACAATCCCACTAAATTTCTTGTTAATCCACCTTTGCAAACCTACTGGAAGATGGTAATTGTACTCCCTATTATGACTTATAAGCTTTCGCATAGTTCTTATTGTAACTTGTTCTCAGAATTGGTTCAGTACGTGGATAAGTCTTGCTGAGTTGCTCTTGCATTGTCAAACTCGAGGCTAGGATTTCTTTTCTTTTGCAATTATTGACAATAAATTGCTTTCATGGATGCGAAGTCATTTTTTGTGGATTCAATTTTTATCCTTTTTAATCACATACTGAAAGATGCTTTGTGCTTTTGTTGCAAGTAAGAATTTGGGATACAGAGAGCAAATCCTGCATATGTGTAGTAGCAGGGCACATGGGTGTTGTAGGAGCTGTTGCCTTCTCAAAGAAAGCTAAGAACTTCTTTGTGAGTGGGAGCAGGTTAGTAGACATTGCCCATGCCTAATCTGGTTTATCACGGTGTGAAAGATTTTCCACCCACGTGTTTTGAGTGACACTTGCTCATCATTGGGATGAAATAGAGAAAATGAAAGCACATTGAATCAGTTTTACTATGCATATTCCATTAGCCATCTGTATCCAGGTCTTGCTTAGACATGATTTGGAGATTCATGGCACTTTTCACTATAAGGATAGACTCTTATGATTATCCTTTACTTGACACTGTCACAAAGTTGAATCCAAGACAGATGCAAGATGAATCTGCTATCCAGTTACAGGATCAACCACCCAAAAAACATGTTAAAAAGGACAACAAATCAACAAGGAAAATTTGTTAAAAGGAGAAATTTGAAAAGTTGCAAATAATCACAAATATTTTTAGTTACTACATTCCCCATTAGGAACATCAAGGAAATTTTTAGGGTTATAAGCTGAGGTCTGTATTTGCATGTTATTTGTGTTGAGTGAACTTTGTAAGCTCGTAGTATTTTGATTTCATATATACAAAAATATAGCAAGTATCGATACATTTTCTAAATGGTGGTTTCCTTGTATATCTTCAGTGATCGGACAATCAAAGTATGGAGTTTTACTGGTGTACTAGGTTCTAGTAGTATTAGTAAGTCAAACAAGCTATCATCACAGGCTGTGGTTGCAGCTCATGATAAGGACATCAATTCTGTGGCCGTTGCTCCAAATGACAGCCTTATCTGTACTGGTTCTCAGGTGTGTTAGATTATGAATTTATTCTTATATCTGCAAGGACTTCTAGCGGAAGATGACTTCCATTGCAACATATTTAGTTTTTTACCCAAGTATTATTCCATGTTTTTAATCAGGATCGAACAGCTCGTGTATGGAGATTACAATATTTGGTACCAGTACTAGTGCTAAGAGGCCACAAAAGAGGGGTTTGGTGTGTATAATTTTCACCTGTAGATCAATGTGTGATGACAGCATCTGGTGACAAGAAAATCAAAATATGGGCCTTATCAGATGGTTCTTGCCTAAAGACTTTTGAAGGTCATACTGCAAGTGTACTACAAGCTTCCTTCCTCACTCATGGAACACAGTTCATTTCTTCTGGTATAACCTCTTTCCTGGCATCTTTAGTTCTAATTTAGTTTCTTATTGTTATCCTTATAATTACACTTTTCAAAGTGATGATGGAATTATTTTTCTGCTGTTTGGAGCCTCTTTTGTTTCACAAGAGCAGATGGTTTGTTGCAATTGTGGACAATCAAGTCAAATGAATGTATTGCAACATTTGATCAGCATGAGGATAAGGTGACTTTCAGCTTCCCTGAGTTTCAAACTCACATATGTACTTCTACAGGACATCATAGTTGCATGTGTAATTATATTCTGCCTCAGGCCCTACCTTCACCCTATGCATCCCTATCCAAATGAGCTCCTTCTTTACAAAGGAAAATCACTGTGCCTTGTAGCTAAGTTGCTAGTGTACATGGGTATGGGTATGGCACTTTTGAAACAAAGAATGGGTGTAGGCCAGGGGTATATCTATGCAAAAATTTTAAAAATGAAAATTAAGATAAAACCCATGAGAAAATTTTAGTTTGAACCTTCTTATTGTTTTTGTTTTAAAATTAATCTAGTATTGCTGTTGGCATAATCAGCATTCGTTTGAGAAGTCTGTGAAGATATACAATTGAAAGTATAGCCAAGGATTGCTTCTCTTCTAACAATTGTCTTTTATGGATGGGCCTTGAGGAGGCTGATTCATTTAGGGTATGTATATATAGATTGTAACAATTGTAACTGGAATATGTATGTATATATAGATAAAATTCATGAAATTTTTTGAGTGAATATAAAGTGAATTTTCCAAAGTCCAGAGTCCAAGAAAGAAAAACTCATGAATTTTTTTGATTATATATAGATATAGT
Source organism: Pseudotsuga menziesii (assembly GCA_001517045.1). NCBI lineage: Eukaryota > Viridiplantae > Streptophyta > Pinopsida > Pinales > Pinaceae > Pseudotsuga > Pseudotsuga menziesii. Next base: position 202,851 of record LPNX011026128.1, read on the forward strand.
GGGTAAAATATGATGGTTGTTGGCTTGATGCCTAAACTATGTCATGAACACTTTGAAGCTGACAAGTTAAAAAGAACTTTTTATAGTTTTCGTTTGTTTATATACAAATATATGTTTGAAACAAGGACAAGGTAGGCATGTAGGAAATTGGGAATGTTGATGCTATTTGATGGGTTTTGATTATACTGGTGGTTGAGTATAACATCACATTAGTTTGATGGGGTTCTAAATCATTCATTAGTTTCCATAGTTCTCATGTCATTCACTAACCACATGACATATAGGGGTGAACTCCTTCACAGATTGCACTATGTATGTAGGTTTCTACCTATGCAGTCGAACATAATTGTTTTGTGGATTCATTGATTATCTTTCCTGTTGAAATCCATTTCCTGGTTTAGAGCTGAGTTTTACTTTTCTTAGGTACTAAATAGTTGTAGATTTATCCATTCAAGTTTAATTTTAACCAATTCTTCAATTGAATTTGTTAGATTAGATTTTATTATTTTGCACATGATCTTGGTTATTGTTGTTAGCTGTTGAACAAGATAAATAATTTGCTTCATTGTTTTTCTACTTTACAAGTGATATTTTTTTATTGGATTTTGCAGGAGTGAGCTTCACTTATAAGTGGACCATTGAGTAAGAAGAACCTGTTATTGAAGATTTGCCATTCAGTATAATGAAGAACCCGATGTTAAGGCTTTCAAGCTGCTAAGTGTGGTTTTGAAGCTGCTGACGCGGGATCTAAGTATGGTTTAGTGTTGAGTATGGTTTTGAAGCTGTTGACATGGGATCTAAGTATGGTTTTGCAGCCAAGTGCAAGTATGATGGTTTAGCCATTGTAATATTTTGAAAAGTGATGATTTTCCTGTAAAGTTATATGGAAATTAATATGAGTATTTGAGAAAACTCATATTTATTGTAATACTTTTGACATCTCATATAATATAATTTGTGGTTTAAAACTTATATATATGGTTGTACTTTATGTTATGTACCAATGTTGTAATTATTAACTAATTAATGTGACATTGTATGATTTACATGTGTAATAGATATTATTTACAAGTGTTATAATTAATTATAATGTGACATTGCATAATTCGCAAGTGTATTAGATGAGAATAAATGTATGATTCTTTTTTTAATTAAACATAATATCATATTAAAAATGTATATTGATTAATAATGGACACCATTCAAACTACTAAAATATAATAACCACACATAAAGCGACTAAAAATGACTAAATTAGTGACCAATAATTGAGAGATATGTGACCAAACAATGAGATATAAATGACAAAAAAATGACCAAAATTTGCATATCAATGACCAAAAAACAGTTTTGGTGGCTAATTTATGGTCTTTTATTACGCGACCAAATTTGGTCATATTCTAGCTTGTCATGTGGTGATTAATTTGGTCATACATGTGGTCATATAATTGGTCATTGATTCAAATACATGACCGAATCAATGACCAAATATACGACCAAATTAATGACCAACCGACAAGCTATAAATGACCAAAATAAAAATGACCAATTTTGGTCGTGCGATAAAAGATCGTAAATTAGCCACCAATGATTGCCAAACCAAAAGTGGTCATTGATATGCGGATTTTGGTCATTTTTTTGGTCACTAATCTCTCATTTTCCACTAGTGGAAGAACACCATAGATGAAAGGTCATAACATGGTTTTTTGGATATTCTCCTTACTTCACATCAAATTTTGGAATATTTGATGGTAACTTTATTGGAATTTTTGGTCACGAAGGGTTATGCTCAATGGGGTCATTAATCAACTTGGAAAAATCATGCAAGTCCAAATTTGCCAAAAAGCGAAGTTGTCGGTTAGGTTGAACATACTAGTAGTATTGATAGCGCATTGGTATACCAGTAGGACCATAGTCCGATTGATACACTGGTTGTTGGAAATTTTGATTTGCAGACAATCCTTTCAAATATCTGCTAGATGGAGGCGGGCTCTCAGAGGAGGGTTTCCTCTAATTAGTGGTGGTGGTGGTCCTCCGCCAGGTGGGCCTCCACTAGGTGGTTGTCCACCAGGTGGGCCACCAAAAGGTGGTCCACCAGAAGGTGGTACTCCTAAAGGTGGTCCCCCAAGAGGTGTTCCTCTAGGTGGTGGACCCCGTGGAGGTGGTGGTCCTCTAGGAGATGGTGGTCCTCCAGGAGGTGGCACCCCAGAAGGTGGTCCACCATAAGGTGGACCTACTCTAGGTGGGCCTCTGTCAGGTGGGCCTCCACCTCGTTGACTTCCAGCTGGTGGCCCATAAAAATGTGGGCCACCATATCCTCCAGCAATATTGATATGTATCCCCTTAGGCATAGGAATATAAGACAAATTGTGTTGCGCCCATGGTGTAAACATGTTCCCAGGGTAAGGCATGCTTTGATATACCATTTATGTAGTCATAGGTTGAAATTTTACATTACTTACGGAAGGTGGTTTCTTAAGTGAGTATATCCCCAAGAAGGTTGATTAACAACAAGTTCTACCCCTGAGGGTTGGATCGTACTAGAAGGGGGAGTAACTGCTTTGGTTATCGTGGGAGGGACTACAACTATTGACTGTCCTACATAAGAGGTATGTCTTATAATGGATGTAACTCCACTAACTACTAATGCAACTCGAGATGGAGGTTCCCCCCCAATGGTAGAAGGTACAAGAGAACCAAAATAAGACCAGATATTTTGAACTATATTAACAGGGTTGGAAGGATGACCTAGATTAGGAACTATTAAACCTTGAACCAGTGATGTCAAACTAGTAGTAACTTGAGACATTGCGAGTGAACGGTATCTAGATGGGACTAATTTCGACTAATGGGGTAAAAGAGCTGACATAGGTTCTTTATGAGGTAGGGGCGAGGCAACAATTTTTTCCAGTATTTCTTGAAAGCCGTGCATGCGATCAAGATATGGTTGGAACCCTCTATACATATCCTCTTTCGATGGAGGATTGGAAAATGAAGGTCTAGTAACCCCAAATTCAGAAATTGCTTGACCCATAGAGGTTCTCCAAAAAGGAGCATTAGGGCCATATTATGTCCCTTCGGTGTCATCAGATGGGCGATCAACCCAATTTGATGAACCGGCGTGACCTTCCATTGGAAAATGGAAAGCAGTGTCAGCCGTAGGATGCTGCTCGACCAAGGGGTTATCGTATGTGGTGAATTCTTCCGCTACTTCCAATGATGGATTCTCTTCCACATGAGAATCAGTTGCAGCTCCTTGGTCAGTGGCTTCCATTGCTATTTCTCCTCCAATAGAAGGAAATTCAGGTGGCAATCCTTGATCCATTCTTGATCATCTTAGAGGAAACTCAACCAAATTTTTGGTCACTAAAATCCTAACCTAGGGTTTGAAAACTAGAAAAAACACACAAAATCTCTCCTACACAAGCTAAAGGCCACAAGAAAACTTAATTGACAAGAGGGGCTAATAAAACCAGTTCCTCACTAGGATTATAAAGTATTTGAAAATTTCTATATACCACAGGGTCCAACAGTAAAGCGTGACAAGGAGGATTGGGATTGTCCCTTGCCTGAATACCCAATTACCTGGACGTTACGTGCATAGTAGTCTCCCCGAGTGTTGTTCTCAGTGTATTGCACTGACAAGACAACCAAAAGGGTTTTTCTCAGATGGTTTAGGGAATCCTAGAAGGTTCTCCTAATATATCTAAGGTACGTGGGAGCTCAAATCCATGTTAGTGTTGTCTAATGCACAATCGTTCAAAAGGGGCCTTCTGATATAGAATCGTGTATGTGAAGTACCTTTCGATATACCTGGAGGGTACATGAAAGGTTGTTCAATATAATGACAATACATGGAAGAACCATGTAGTTCCTGAGTTGCACTGTAGGAAAATAATGACAACTCCTATGTTTAAAGACGTCGAAACACGTCTCTACCCTATCACTAAAATTAGTAAAAATTTTAGCCTAAAGCTACCGTTAATTTTATCATGAACGGTTAGGTGCATGCATGGAATGTGTACAGAAAAGTAAAACCATGCAATATGGGATGAAATTTTTTTCACTTTACCATTCAAATCAATTCCTACTTACGAGAAAGAGAAAGTGTTTCAATTCTATTTCAAAACAAAAATATTTTCCCAAAAAATCACACTAAAACTCAAATTTTTTCAAAAAATGCAAACAAGCAACACACTTCTACACTGATCTTTGAAAGAAGGAACAAAATGAGATCTCTTTCCCTAAAAAGAAAGACAATACCACTAAAAGGCACACTAAGCAGTTTTTTCAATTTTCTTCAAAAAATGAAAAGATCTAGAATTTAAAACTAAGATATATTTTTTCTTTTGACGAGATAAGAGTGTATAAAAGGAAAGAAGAATATGGATATCTGGAAGCTTATGGAGCTATTCAGGGTTCCAATGATTCATCCTTAAGCAAAATTTCAATCAAATCTCAACAAAAATTTTCTTTGAATCAAAAGCAAAAAGAAGCCTTTCATAAACTAACAAAGAATGAAAGTAAAATCCAAAAAGAAAAGCTTCCTTTTCACTTTGATCAAGCAGTAAAAAGAGATCTAACTCAGCTAACTTCTATGCACTCCTTTTGAAAATCAAACAAAGCATATAAGTAGATAAAACAATGGATGTAACCTAGCTCTTTGAACCAAAGCAAAGTAAGAATTTACCACTATTAGACTCTGAATTTAACAGTCCAGATCTAAAGCATGAATCCCAAAAAACACATAGAACAGAAAGAAAAAACAATTTAGCTTTGAAATCACATAGGTGTAAAAGAATTACTTGGAATCGCTTGATAAGTGTTGATGAAAGTGCATTACAAACTCAGCCCCATCTTTTTCCCATTGTGATAGAGCTGTGGCATCGCTTAGTGATAAATGCATAGAGATAGTGGCACCGTTTATTGTCCTTTATGAATGTGTGGTGACTGTTGTAGATGACAAAAGCAAAAGACCGCGAAAAAGAGAAAGCTAGATGTTGAAACGCTGGCATCAAATCATGAAATTAACAAGAAAATTAAGTACACAAAGTAGATGTGCATCATATCTAAGAAGATATGTTTATATTGAACCAATATCTCACTAGAACATCTAGTGGATCTAATCACTGAAAAGTTGGAATTCGGATTTCAGACAAGAGTTTGAGAACCAATGAAGATCATATGTGTTGAAATCTCTTCCTCATCGGAGTTGCTAGATTTGTTGCTAGGAAAATGGCACCTCTTGTAGACAAGAGTTGTTCATCTAGTATGAATGGTTCAGAACTAAAACAGATGGGTAAACATTAAGGATGGAAGACTTCCCCTAGAGCTTGTAGATATCTGGAATGAATCATTTCAATGTTCTGCAATATGATGTAAGTGTCTCCTATGGTGATGAATCTCCACAGATATACCTACATAATCACATCAAATAGACAAGAAATATCAAAGGTACTAGAACATAATCTATAGCTCTATACTAGTGACTAAGGAATCCAGTAATAAAATGAAATGATTTAAACATAACACATTTTATGGGAAAGGAACCAACTTTGCATTAATAATGAAGAAGAAATCTTACAACCTTTTCCTTAGTGTTGTGATGCTCCTTCACATTCCATGACTTGTCCTCAAAATATCCAATTTGATCCTCCTATGCTCACCCTAGATTAGGGAAAAATTTTAATTCAGTGGCATAACTTTTCTCTCTCTCAACCGTGGGGTATGAGCTAGGTTTTATAGGCCTTGGGAGGATAGGGATGGTTGATTAATTGGTGGGTGAGGTGGAAGGGAGATCCAAAAAGGGAGGATCTCGAGTCCAGGTGGTCCACAGGAGTAGGGATGAGGGTTCCATGAATTATTCCTTTGAGAAGCTTCATGGAATATTCTCTTTTTCACTTTTTAACTCGAGCACTACTTCTCTTCCATGTTGACAGAGCATTAACCTAGTGGAACTGCTCTTTGATTAAAGGAACGAAGTGGTGGCACCACTAATTTTCAAGAGACAATGGGCATTACTGAAGAAGGTAATGACTCTTGCAGTAAGGGAAAAGGCGGTGTTGGAATCAAATATGGAAATAGGAGTCTAAACCATTGTCCAACTTCACAATTTTGGATTTGAGGTAAAATTATGATGTTTTTGGCCTCAACACGTGATGGTGATGAGATTCATTAGAGGAAATTTCACCTCAAAATGGGCCTCCTAAGGAAAATTAATAAAATATTAGTTAAAATAATAAAATAATACTTATTAATTTTGGAGTAAGAAAAGAATAAACTACTTTTTTGTTCGTATTTTCGACATATCTCCTTGTGTTTTTACTCAAATTTTGATCGAGAGAGCTTGTTGGATGCAGAATTAAATTCCGCATCCAACAAGTACCCACTTGAAATACTTTTTATGGGCCCTGCTACCACAAAAAGTACCTGAAAAAACGTGACGATGACATCATCATCACGTCTTCTCAATTATTTCTCATTTTTGGGGTAGCATGGCCGATCGAAAGTATGTTGATTGGGTATTCCTTGGATTTGGAATTTAGTTCCGCATCCAACGAGCTCTCCCGATCAAAATTTGAGTAAAAACATAGAGAGATATGTCGAATATACGAACAAAAAAAGTAGTTTTTTTTATGATACCTATCCCCAAATTTATATTAAAAAATTGTTTAAGAGGTTCTCCCTTTTTTAATTTTAAATCATTTTGATTGGCTAATACATGATGACATGGAATTTGTATTATTTTTGGAAGGCCTATTTTAAAATGAAATTTCCTCTAATGTATGTGTAACAGTCCTTGCACGACATCAACTGCTTATTATACAAAGTTTATACATGAAGATCTTACAATGATCTTTTCGATGCCATGGATTTACATTTACAATCCCTCCATTATCACTACAAACTTTAAACTCGGGCGTTTATCTAATTTGGTTGGTTTCTACTTGTTAAAATCCAATATTACATCAAGGTTTTGTAATGGACCATATACCTCCAACTCCCATTAACTTTTCTACGTGTGCATGTAGTTTCTGAAACCCACAATTTTTTTCAAGTTTGTTCAAACACATTAAAATAAGATATTGCAATGAGGTACAAGTATCACAATCGGATGCCATAAAAATCATTTTACAAACATTGAAGCATTGAAATACAACTTAATTATTGAAGCGACTAGTTGAAATTCATTATTCATTTAAGACCAAGATTTTGGAAATTACAGTGATTTGTACATTATTTCATCTCCAACATATGGGATTTGACAATGAAAAACTCCTATTATTGAAGTTCATTAAATATCTGGTCGATATTTAGAGAAAGCACAAAGTTTATTAAAATTTTCTAGAAAAATGAAAAATCCCATACAGGTATTATGTAGGATTTTATCTTAGAATCCTAAGCTTGATGTCTAAATATTATGTGAAAGGGATAAATAAGTTCAAGAGTTTCATTTGAATGCATTCGATATCTCAGTTGGAATTTTCGTTAGTGATGATTTTATATCGTTGGGTCACCACTCAATATTTCAAGTTACTAATAGATCTAAGATAACACTATACATTTACCAAATCACTTTACTTAAAGCTCGTGATAGTTTTACCAAGTCTCTTTCCTTAAAAGCTCATGAATGTACGGAATATGAAGTTAAAGTTACTAATATAAGTAATATGGGGTTAAGACAACACCACACTTTTTATGAGTTCTCTCGGATTTGAATTTGCAATTTGTAAGGTTACAATTTATTAAAAAACTATAATTCATTAAAATAAATTAACTAAAAATTTTTAATCCATTAAATTAAAATAATATGATGACAAAATTTAATTTCAAATTTTATGACAGAAGAAAAAGAGTAAAAAGTGTTTGCATTTCATTGCCTATGGAGAATTATTTATAATTGTTTCAATTGTATAAGCATTTTTTTATTTATAACGATTGTTCTATTTTATTAGTTTGATCATGAATCAATCAACTATAGCAATGTATTATTATGTATTCAAATACTATATAGTTGAATCTGTGAACTACTTATAGCATCCATATTAAGAAATCATCACATTTCCTTATGCATGGAGCATTATAACAATTATGAGTGTATGGGAAATTGAATGTGTATAAAAAGATAATCTACTTAAGGAGAATCATAGAACAACATAACCATAAAATAATGTAGTAGTTTGAAATCATCTTCCTTGAACATTGTACTTCAACATAATCAATAATTATAAAATATCACATATGTGCAACAACCTCAATTCAATGAAGGTTACAATATAACATTACCATTAATATAAATACTTAATAAGAGTCGATCACACTAGAACCTCATCAACAATTCTCAAGTATCGCACAACCAATGAAACTCAACCACATCCAATCAGACACAACCCTTAAGGAATCTGTACTGGAACATAACCATTTTCAATATCTTTCAATGTTACATAATCTCACAACACAATACTCGAACTATTTAGAACATTCATTTATATAAATTGGTTGCATTTCTATGTGTATGGAAAATTATATTTGACAATAACAAAACTATGGGCAATTTTTATTTATAACAATTTTTTTATTTTAATAGTTCGATCGAGAATGTATCCACTATGATCACAATGTGTTCATATGTATTCAAATACTATAGAGTATAATCCTTGAACTATTTATATCATTGATGTTAAAAAATGATCCGAATTCGATGTGTATGAAGCATCGTTCATAAAAATTATAACTGCATGGGAATATTTTAATTTAAACCACTTGAATATGTATGAAACAAGCAAATAATATTGATAAACATAGATCCACAACGTTACACTTAAAAAATCGAGTAGTTGCAAATAACCATCCTTCCACATTGTACTTCAACGTAAACAATAATAAAAAAAATGACACACATGCAATGCCCTCAATCTGATGAAGGTTTTAATATGACATTATCATTGACAAAATCACTTAACCAAAGTTGATAATATTTGAACCTGACCAACCATTTTGAAATATTAGTGTCATTCCTGATAAAGAAATACCAAAGAAATCCATATGCACTAAATGTGACATAACCCTCAAGGAATCCAAACTACATCGTACCCCATGAGGAAAGTCACAATGATACACAATCATTTAGGAATATCAAAATCCAATATGACCTTTCAATAATGTCTCAATGTGACATAACACTTGAATGAATCATAAGATACATAATGTTAATATTACTATGCCACATAACCCTCAACAAACATTAACCAAGCTCAACCACGACAATCATTTTCAACTGCAATCCATATTAATATATGAAATATACTTATAATTAATTATTATTATTTACTATAAGGTTATAAATTAATTATTAATTAAGTATTAATAATTATGCCAAAAGGCATATATATCTTATAATTTTGAGGTGGACTAAAATCTATGATTTTTTAGCTATGGACGAGAATAAAGTGTACTATCTAGATTAATTATGTGGGCATCATTCAAAACTCATAGTTAAAAATTATAAAAAATTCAAAAATAACTCATTTGATAATTGCACTTTGTGGTAGTTGGAAAAAATAATTAAAAAATAAAAAATAGCTCATGTGATAACTAAACGTAATTGAATGTTAATATGTAGTCCATGTGACAGTGGAACTCCATCTAATAGCTAGAAGTTGAGCTAATGTATAGAAGGTTTAGTTAAGCTGCATTTTAGAGCTAGGAGTTGAATTAATGTGGAGTTCATGTGACAGTTGAACTCCTAATAAAATGTTCTGAATTCCAAATAAATTCCTCTGAACTCATTTGATAGTTGCACTTAGTGGCATGGTAATGTGTAGCTCATGTGACAGCTGAACTCTATCTGGCAGTTGGGAGTCGAGTTAATGTGCATAAGGGTTAGTAGAACTCCATTTGGAAGCTAGGAGTTGAGATAACTCAGGGTTTTTTTATTAACCGCGATAAATTTATATTAAAATTTTAAATTAACTATTGTATACAACAATTATCTTGAATCCAATGATGATACATATATGAAGTTAAAACCCACAAATTAAGTGGTTGTTATAATAGATTAACTATAGTATACAAGAAATTGACACATTATTTAGGAAAAAAAACATTATCAATGTGTTAAATATATGCCTTGTTGGTGTATTCTGAACATATTAATCTTATTAATATGGTTGAGGCTAGTAGATACAACTATGACCTTAACTCCATTGATGATACGACTAATAGCTTAACTCTACTGATGATACAACTATTAGCCTGAATTCACCTCCAATCATGACTCTTACATGAACTACAATTGTTCTTATATTAAATTTTAAACTAACTGTTAGATACAACTATTATCTTAACTCCAATGATTCTACAAGTATTATCTTAACCTCAAATCTAATCACAATTATATGGGATATAACTATTAGGTTAAATCGAGTGATTCTACAAATATTAGCTTAGCTTCAACTCTAATTGCTTAAGGCTTGGTCTAAGTAATGTAGTATAAATTCAACTATTATCTTGGCATCTATGAGTCTAGCAAATGTGCACTCATGTAAGAGTCCAACTTGTAATAGAATAATTTGAACTCCTAATAAACTCCTCCATCTCGAAGTTGGACATCTAGATAATTACATTGATAGGCATATATTTCTTAGAATTTTGGGGTGGACTACCATCTACAAAATTTCATCTATGGATGAGAATGAGACAAGTGTACTGTCCACACTAATTTTATGGGCATCCTTATTAATTGATAATTAACAATTTCAAAAAAAAAATCTTAGTTAACATGTGATAAGTGCAATTCGTGATAGTTGAAAAAATTAAATTTCAACTTCAACTTGGTAATTAAAACTCTAATCATGATGATGTACAAATATTAGATTATTAGATACAAATATTATATTAACTCCAATGATGATACAAATTTATCTTAACTTCAATTCCAATCACGACTTTAACTTGAACTGCAATCACTCATATATTAACTTTTAAATTGACTATTAGATACAACTATTAGCTTAAATAACTTCAATGATTTTACAATTATTAGATTAACTTCAACTCTAATCGTAGAACTATATTAGATTAACTATTAAATAACTATTAATAATTCAAATATTACATGTCAGTGTATTCCACACATATTAATCTTATTAATATGGTTGTTGATAGTAGAATTTTGGGGTAGACTAGCATCTATGCCTTTTCATTTACCAACGATAATGAGACAAGTGTACTGTTAAAATTGATTCTATGGGCGTCATCCTAAATTCATAGTTATTAATTTCAAAAAAATAAAAAATAGCTTAGTTAACATGTTATAAGTACAGTTCGTGATTGTTAGAAAAATTAAAATTCAACTTAAACTATTCGATTATTAGATACAACTACTCGATTAATTAATACAACTATGAGCTTAAATCCATCAATGATACAACTCTTAGATTAATGTCAACTCCAATCATGACTTTTACTTGAAATGCAATTGTCGATATATTAACTTTTAAATTAACTATTAGATACAAGTATTATTTAGAAAAAATAAACTTCAACTTCAACTTTTCAATTATTATATACAACTATTCGATTAATAGATACAACTATGAGTTTAACTCCATTGATGATATAATTATTAGCTTAACTTCAACTCCAATCATGATTTTTAATTGAAGTGCAATTGTTTATATATTAACTTTTAAATTAACTATTAGATCCAACTTTTATGTAAACTCCAATGATTCTATAACTATTATCTTAGCTTCAACTCCAATCACAGTTATATTGGATAACTATTAGATGCAAATATTATCTTAACTCCAATGATTGTACCACTATTATCTTAACTTCAACTCTATTCGCTTAAGGCTTAGTCTAAGTACATTTGGCATCTAGGAGTCTAGCTAATGTGCACTAGTGTAATAGTCAAACTCCTAATAAAATCGTTTGAAATCCTAATAAACTCTTCCATATTGTCCTAGAATTTTGTGTTGGACTACCATCTATGATTTTTCATCTATGGAAGAGAATGAGATAAGTGTACTATCCATATTGATTTTATGGGTGCCGTTCAAAACTGGTAATTAACCATTTCAAAACAAATAGATTAGTTAACATGTGATAAACACATTTGGTGATAATTAGAAAAATTAAGCTTCAACTTCAATTTGGTAATTAAATCTCCAATCATGATGGCGTACAACTATTCAATTATTAGATACAACTATTAGATTAACTCCAATGATGATACAACTTTAGCTTAACTTCAACTCCAGTTACGACTTTAACTTGAACTCCAATAGCTGATATATTAACTTTTAATTGACTATTAGATACAACTATTAGCTTTATCCTCAATGATTTTACAACTATTAGCTTAACTTCAACTCTAATAATAGATCAACTATTAGATAACTATTAATAATTCAAATATATACCTGTCAATGTATTTTGAACATATTAATATTATTAATATGGTTGTTGATAGTATATATAAAGACAAAGAAAGCCTCCAATTTATGATGATGATGATGATGAGGATGGTTAATGTCCATTGAGACCAAACTCTTTTCTATGGGACCTAAAGAAACAGATTAATTAGTTTGTCTTAAAATTGTATTCCTATGCTGAAAGAGCTTGGAGAGAAGCGTCTTGAGCCTCACTATAATTTTGACATGTTAAAAGGATAAGAAGGTCTATATTGCAACAAAGATTATGAAACTAAGATCTAATGTGGGTGTATGCATGGAACTCTAAGAGGAAGTGTTTTTCATCTTCAATATTCCTATTCTCACAGAGATGGATCCTTTCCATCCATGGTTATGATGATGATGATGAGGATGGTTAACGTCCATTGAGACCAAACTCTTTTCTATGGGACCTAAAGAAACAAATTAATTAGTTTTTCTTAAAATTGTATTCCTATGGTGAAAGAGCTTGGAGAGAAGCGTCCTAAGCCTCACTATAATTTTGACATGTTAAAAGGATAGGAAGGTCGATATTGCAACAAAGATTATGAAACTGAGATCTAATGTGGGTGTATGCAGGGAACTCTAAGAGGAAGTGTTTTTCATCTTCAATGTTCCTATTCTCACAGAGATGGATCCTTTCCATCCATGGTGTTTTAGGAACTGTCCAACGACTGTTTCACTATGGAGCTCATGAAAGTTCGTTTTTATTTTGGGTATATTAATTTTTTTCTTTGAACTGGCTAAAATAGAGAGATACTTTTGATATTCTAGAGTAGGGTTGATGACCTACTTATAATATCTTAATTTTATGTTAGCCTCTAAATATTTCTCACACCATAATTTCTCTTTAAACTTAGAAGTAACAATATTTTTAATGTTATTAATATTTTGCAATGCAACATTTTTCATCGATCTCCCAGTGGTTTAACCAGGCCGTTGTATCTTTATACCAAGCTCGCTTGAGCCATACATGGTTTTAGTTGGAATTAAAATATAGCTTAGGAAGTCTATGGTCTCCCATGTTATTGATTTTGTGCTTGTACAATAGGAGTATGGCCATAGCTAGGCTCTCGATAGGGGAAAGACCCATTTTATAAGGAGAATAGGAAATGGTGTATTTCTTTTAATTTTTATGTTATACGTTATAAAACGATTCTGGATTTGCTCAAACTTTCTCTAGGATTCTCTAGAGATGATGCAACCCCAAACCTCACAGCCTTACAAGATAACGAGAGTGACTAAAGTTTCAAAGAGGAGCTTCTTTTTATCCCACATCACAAGGTTTGTTGCCTTACAATTATTTTCAAGGAAAAAATAAGCTTCCACCCTCCATTAATCATTTTCTCAATGCTATAGTTCTAGTTGAGCTTGTGATGAATATCGATTCCTAGGTATTTTTTAGAAGACACTTCCTCCAAGTTTTTACTGTCATACACAAGGTTAGCGTAAGTGTCATTCTTGGATTTGATAATCATAACTTTTGTTTTGCCACTGTTGACAGTCATACCCATGGTAGAGAAGAAATCCTTAAGAAGTCATAGTTGTTTATCAAGATCATATGGACACCTTTCCAGAAGAACAATATCGTCAAAACAGAAAAGAATGATGATGGCTATTCTAGCTAAGAACATGCCAACACAGCCAGCTTCTTCTAAACAACCTTCTAGCTTATCGATGTAAATGCCAAATAGGGTAGGGGAGAGGGTGAAACCTTCTTTAACTCCGATATTATACTTAATATCTTTCGACCACCCCTCGATGCTCTTAAACTTGACAATTACATTTTCGTATAACCTTATTGCGAAAGCTCTCAACTTGAAAGGAACCTTTAGCTCTTCTAATCTATTTCATAGGTTATTTCTGGGTATCGTATCGAAATCCTTTCTAAAGTTCACAAAGAAAAAAGAGAGATTGGATTTATCATTACGACACTCCTCAACAATGTTCCTAAGCGTAATGAGGTGGTCCGTTGTTGAGTGTTTCCTTCTAAAACCCGCTTGGCCTTTATCTCACTTAGCTTCACTTTCTAGCCATATGTTGATCTTGTTTTCCAAAATAATACCATATAACTTGGCTAAGAGGGGGCTAATCATAATTGTCTGATAATTAGAGGGGATATTTGTATCCCCATTTTTAAATATATGGATAATGAGGCTATGAGTCCAAGGTTTAGGCAACCTTTTCGTGACTGCTTGATTGAATAGCTTGTGGATGCAAGGAATGAGGAGATGACTTCCAATTTTTAAGATTTCTGCATGGTAACCTTAATGTTCTTAGCTTTTCCATTTTCCAGACGCTTAACCCCGAAATCTATGTCTTCTAATGAGAAAGCTTCTTCCTATGTGAGCAGAGTTTCAAAGTTGTCTATGACATTCAGGGATTCATATAGTTTTTGAAGATATGAATTCCAGTTGTGTAAAGCAATTCTAGTATCATCTTTAGTTTTTCTAGTTACAAATTACCTCGAGAATTTCTTAGGAGCCACCTTAGAGAAGTGTAAGATATTTTATTATCTTTTATGAATATATTGCATTTTTTTCTTTTAGTTAGAGTTGTGTATATTTTTATCTTGTCAATTTTAAGAGACTCAATTATTATCATAAAATCAGTCCACCCAATCAATATATATATATACATAGTTCTCTTACTATATATATTAAGAGAACTATATGGAAGCATTCCATTCAGTGGCGATGAGGGGAGGTGGTTCTCACGGAAAGAAGTGACCTTGGCAAATCTCAGCGAGCCTAAATCTGCATAGAAACAATTGCCGAAGATAAAGAGTTGACTGTTTCCAATGTTTGAATAAAGTTTTAATTGGATTAATCTTATGACTCGGCATTTCCAACACCAAAGCCAAAGGAGAATGTATTCCTGAGTTTGAAGTGAGTTTTTAATCTAAGATCACCAAAGCCAAAGGAGAATGTATTCCTGAGTTTGAAGTGAGTTTTTGGTTTAAGATCTTTAGCTGGGAAATCCCATTGTAAAGAACAAAGAAACGTGGGACTAGATGGGAGATCCCATAACATTCAACTTATTATCAAATATAAATTAAAAAAATTATTCTAAAATAATTATAAAAAAGAATTTTACAAAAGTTATTATCCAACATAAATTAAAAAAATAATTATATTCACCCAAACAAATTTTTTTTTACATTATGTTATATATTTTTTCCAAAAATTATTGAACCCTAGAGGCACATTCTACCCCTAAGTTGGGATGTGTAACTCCCTTAAATAATGAGCTCACATAAAAATAAAAAATAAAAGAAAATAATTTGAATATACCCAAAAATTTGTTGGTTTAATAAAAATAAAATAAATATAAAAACATAATTAAAAAATTGCCAATTATAAATCCATGTATGTTCACATTTCCTCAACATGCTTAAGCTTTCATTTTAAAACTAACTAAATCACATAAATTCTTTCTTAAAAAAAATGGCAAACTTTCTTTGTGATAAAGGAATGTGACGCTATTAAACACAATTACTATTATATTTTTCTTCATGATTAATGTGATAATTTCACTTAACCCAATTTAAAAATGGAATATTAACCCAAAGGAAAATTTTGTTATTATAATTACAATCTATTCATTTATGTTCTTATTAATTATTTCTCAAAAACAAATTTGCATCAAACACAATTGTTGTTTTAGCTTTCTTATAAAACAGAAAAATTTATAATATGTTTTAAGAATGTTTCACATGGTTAAACAATAAACAAACTATGGTTTCATAATAACAAAGACAATGTTTGTTTTTAAATCTATTATTAATTATATTTTTGCTATTGCCAAATTTAAACACTTATGTTTCATGCATAAATTTCTTTGCTTTGGAAAAATTTAATGTTGTTTTAAGACAATGTTGTTTTCATTTTTAATAAATCCAAAGACTCGAACTCTTGGTTTTGTTCATCATTAGATATCATTAATAAGGTTAATGTCTTTTTAAACTTTAAAAGTGCTTACGGTTAAACTTGATAACCAATTTTTAATTAAACCACATTAATCATTGTTTTGGATATTTTCAAACTTTTCAAAATATATTTAAGAGGCAGTACTATTGTGGTTATTTTTCAAACTTTTAAAAATATTATTTTTATTGCAAATCATGGACAATAATTATTATGCTTCACCCTAGAGTTCTCAAATTTCACATTTAAGTCACACTCTATTACAGTAACTACTCAACCTGTTATAATTAACTTATCACCATGATACACAAAAATAAAGAAATCCTCTCTAAATCATTTCTCTTAAATCCCTTGTAATAAACACTAAATATTTAAAATCATAAATGTTAAACCATTCAAATATTATAACCATATTTAAACATTACTATCATGTTGAAATTGAGGGTTGTTTAAAGTTGTTTAAACATATTCTCCATTTGTTGGAAAAAAAAATGCAAATAATACATGAGTTCTCAATTTATTGCACTCCAAAATATATCAACCAACTATGTAATGCAAATAATAAGTGGGCTATTTAGATATCATTCTAATGCAAACAAAATATATCAATGTAATGCAAATAATACTTGAGATGTCCAATATAATCAATGATATGATACAATTATTACCTTTGAGTTCGGTGAAAAACAATATTATCATTTTCAATGGATCCATAGACTCCAACAATATGGATTAATACTTTGGGGATACACAGATAATAAATGACCTAATACAAACATTACCTTCCCTCCCCATCATTGCAAGAATATTATCATTTCCATGCTCCTAGAGATTACAAGTATATGCATAATACATGGACCATCCACTCCAACAATTAACTTATGGGGATATGGAACTAATTTAGACATGTAACAAATTGATTTGCATAGGTAATAAGAGTATTAATACAGTGCCATAACAATATGATATTAATTATCACAAAATAGATGAGTATTGGATTAGATAGAATAGCAATGATTTTCACCTACAGAGATTTGATCCCTCTTAGTGCTAATGCATTGCATTATAACTAAATTATAAATTATATTAGATGCAGAAAAGGAACTCTTATATCAAGAATTTATTTTCTATGGAAAGGAAATGAAACATGACTCCTGAACGTGAAAATAAAACATAAAGATACGTATGAAAACATCTCTGGAGATAAATGACCTCATGTATCCATTGGTTCCTCCTTCCTCACGACAGGACGGGTACAGTTTATCTCCATCGATATTTCCTTGAAGAACTTCACCTCCTCCCTTCTCATGTAAGGAAACATGTGAAATCATCTCCGCAGTTGAAGGATCTGATATATCCATTGGGTTTCTATTACACTGTGATAGCTACGTCTTCCTTATAACAGGTTAATATGATAACAGCGAAAAAGAGGACGGGTACATTTGATCTCCATCGATGATTCCTTGAAGAACTTCACCTCCTCTCTTTTCATGGACTGATTCCTATACCAGCAATTCAATATAAAGGAGCGATTTCATTCATTCCGATATTCGGTCACGCAAATTCATGACTTGTGTCGAACTAATAAGTAGCGCTAAATTTACAACGTCCACTGCACATTTTCTTTAACCCTAGCTTGACACATATAAACCCTCTTCTCAGGATGAATCCATATCCTACAGATATCTTAATTAAAAGCTCATTTATAAGAATCTAGGCTAGCCAAAATTATCACAATCTAATAATGCAAAATATTTTTAAACTGCTTCATGAACAAAACCAACTGGACTTTCATTGTCAGAACTTGTTATGCACGTTGCCATAACCTAACTGATGTTCTTGCAATCGAAAAAGGAAGCTTGAACAGAGAAAGTACCTTGTTTTGTTTCAGCTTCAGTTCCCAGTAGACATCGCGAAACAAACATCTGCATCGTGTGTGTGGTACTGGAATCCGCTCTCACAGTCGTGACAAACATTTAGTAATGTCTAGATTCCAGAGAAAACACGAATTTTATTATATAAAAAAGGACAGTTCACGCATTGTATATTTCCATGGAATCCGCTCTCACAGTCGTGACAAACATTTAGAAAACACGAATTTATTACATAATAGCGGACAGTTCACACAGTGTATACTTCCATATGGATATAATGAAACAGAAAAATTCAGCCCCTTCCAGTGATCGGAAACCCTAGTATACTAGACAACTACTAGGAATACTACATGATGTTTCTAGTGCTGAATCGGAAACCCTAGTATACTTGACAACTACTAGCAATAATACATGATCTTTCTAGTGCTGAATATACATAAGATGGAAATTAAGAAGAATATAGTATAATATTACACGGAGAAATCCCAAAGTAACCATTCTTCGCCCTCGTCGGAGGTTAATGGCTGTTCATCGACGCGGGCGGTTGGGAGATCGAATTCTATATCCATATGCCAATTGGCTGACTCCATAATAAGCTGATGTTCGTGATCACACTTTTGCAGCGCAGCTGATTGATCGAGCGTCTCAACAACTGGACTGATCACAGACTGCTTTGACCACAGTTCTTGAGAAGATATAGAGCTACCGTAGCATTCTGTCGCTGGATTAATATTGGCAGTGATCGATGAAGATTGTTCCGTTGCGTTATGATCGATATTGCGTATGCTGCTTATTTCAGCCAGGTTTCTTATCCGGTGAGTCGATCGACTCATTATTAAATTAATTTTTCCCGCCGCTGCTGCTGCGGCAGCTTTGATGTCTGTGGGCGAAGACGTAGGGGGCCGAGGAAGGAAGCGAAGGAAATCGGGAAAATTGAGAATCGCAGACTGGCCTCTCAAAGCAAAAGCTGCGACATCATGTGCGCAGGCTGCCATTTCTGGGGTTGAGTAAGAGCCGAGCCAGATCCTTGACTGCTGTCTGGGTTCCCTAATTTCAGAGACCCACCTTCCCCACTTTCGCTTTCTGACGCCAATGTAGAATGGATGACTCGCAGCGGATCTCTTGTTCTGCCACGTCTTGGACTTCATATTGCCGCTGCTGCAATCTGTTCCTAGCGGCATAGCGTCGCGATTCCAGACCGATTTCAGTCAATAGAAAATACAATAGTGGAAATAACTGCAAGACGTTATCCCTATATAAAGACTTTCGTCCTAGGGTTATGGACTTGCAGTGGCTTTTGGCAGACTAAAATAATCGTTTTTCTGTACTTGGTAATAAATTCAAACGACTCGTGCATATGGATATCTCATTATGCAATTCTTTTAACTCCAGGTTGCAGTCTATCTACGAAGTGATTCCAGATAGTTCGAATGGATTTTAACCTCGACTCCTCGAATGATTCCCTGCTTTTCTGTACTTGGTAATAAATTCAAACGACTCGTGCATATGATATCTCATTATGCAATTTTTTTAACTCCAGGTTGCAGCCTGTCTACGAAGCAGATAGTTCGAGGGGATTTTACCCTCGATTCCTCGAATGATTCTTGGGTTTTATAATTTTTTTTTAATTTGAGTGTAGGGCAGTAAAATACTAAATATAAGCAGTAAACATATTTTGAGAACCATGATATATATTTATTTTAAATATCTGAGGGCCACTAATACTATTTTCATACTTGTAGCAATTGCATGTGTGCAATTGCTTTTAGTTCACTCTAAAACCAACCATTTTTAAATCTGACCTGACCTTAGTTATGCAAACAATTTACATCTTTGGTAAAACGTAGAAACAGTATGAACATATGAATCGTCTTATACAAGACATTCCTTTATTTATTTATTTTCTTCTTACTTTACAAAGAGATTTAATGAGATACTGTTTCTAACCTAGAAGGTTAGAAAATGAATTACTTTCTTATTTGTTTTCTTTTTCGCTTTACCATGTCATTGTTCTAGATACTATTTTTTAATTTAATATTATAAAATAATAGATTTTCTATTTTGCTTATTTAAATACTATTTCCAACCAAAAGAAAACGAAAGGTTGTGAATTATGTTGTAAGTATTTTATTCTGTCACACTTATGTATATAAATGGTTTTTTAAGATTCCTCCTTGTAAAAACTATAACGAGGTAGGTGAAACATCATAGTTATTTTTATTTTTCTAATTGTTTACTTTGTTTTATTATATTAACTTTTTAAATAATTCTAAATTGAACAAGTGATGTGATATCTATGAGTATATTAAGAAGTGTTTTTTTATGATTGTCTATCATATAGATTAAGTTATTTTATTTAGATATCTAGTCATTATTATATTAAGTGTATATGTAAATTTTATATTGACATTTTAACTAGTTAATTTATTTTTAAAGTTAAAATGAATTTTTTTACATAAAATGTGACATCAAAATGACAAAATTAACAGCTTTTAATATACTTTTGTTCACTATTTTTACAGTCGTAAAAATATTTAGCAAAAAGATTTCACTAATTTTTTAAAGCAAAAAATTAAACCCCATTAAATGTCAAATAAAAACTACTAAAGTACAATGCCAGCAACACCTCTTAATATACCTTTATTCACTTTTTTTACATTCCTAAAAAAAATATGTAGAAAAATTGTTTCCCTTAAATTTTATTTTAAAATACAAAATTAAATAGCATAAAATATGACATCAAAACTAGGAAAGTCCAATGGCATTCATACCTCTTCAAATATAAGCTTTGGTTTTCTATTTCCACATTTCTCAACATTAATTTAAATATTTTCTCAAACAAAGTAAATCCACTTAATTTCCATGACACAAAATTAACTTTACATTGAAATAATTAGTAACAAAATCTGGAGTTTATTTTATGGTATATTCCATGGTAATGTTGAATTTTTGAGCCCACTTGTGTAGACAATCATCTTCGTCATAATGAAGACCCACCCACATATCTCGGCTCAAAACATTGAGCCTACAATGGGTTCCATGGCAAAATCCATATTCTTTTGCTAATAAAAATTGTGAATTATCACATCATTACATTGAAATAATGCTAAACTTATTCAAAAATTTGAGCCTCAAGTATAAAAAGTCGATATCAATAAAACTAATCAAGCTCAAGGACATAGACATGAAAAGATCGTAAATTTAAAATATTAAGAATGTGAGATTTGGAACTTGTCTATGAAAATCTACACATAATATTAATATTGATATAAAAACCATAAAAACATTCATTTAATTAGTATAGTTTTTAGTATATTTAAAATTCTTTAGAAAATTAATCAAATAGAAAGGAATGAAAATCTTGATGGAAATAGCTTAGTAAATGCTAAATGAGTAGATAGAGGAGAGTTGAGAAAATCTAAACATAAAGAAGTTAGTAAATATCTAAGTAAAAATTTAAAATTTCACTAAATATACTATTATAACTAGGGTCAATTTCACTCAAATATCATTTTCATCTTATTGTGGGATAATTTCCACAATCTAATAAAGGAATTGTGTATTTCCATCTATGGTCAAGTGAAGCTAAGAAATAGCCCTTAAGACAATTAACAAATATAACAAGGTTGATCATAAATTAAAGTTAAAAACCAAAGATGTATGTATATGTGTTTTATTAGTTTTAATAATAAAATTTTAAAAATTAATACATTTTTCTCAAAATAGACTTTCTCCATTTAAAACATGCATGCATACATATATACATAACAAAATTAAAATCATCAAATAACTTGACTAAAAGAAGAAAACTAAAATCATTGAATAGAGTAGTCTCGCTCATAATATTCCCATGTTCTATTGGAAAATGTAAGCATAATTTTTCTAAACAATTCAAGAAGTTTGCATAACCAAACAAATTGTATATGACTAAATAATTTCCATGTGCTCTAGTTAACATTTGGTAACTAAGATGAATCTAGATCACGAGTATGATCATCATAGTAATAAAACGATTGGAGAGACAATGTGTTAGAATGTTCACAATCTTAAATGGGAAACATCTTATAGAAGTCATGTTGATGACATTCAATGTATTGGATGGGAGATGGGTTCAATAAGTATGAAATCAGTTGGCTAATGTGGATGAATGGAATAATCATTATGTATAGAAAAAAATGTCGTTATTTGAGTATCCATAATGAACACCGTAGTTCAGTTGATTGTATGGTCACCATTTTATCCATTTATTCATATAGAGGATGTTTAGCTAGTATAAGTATTGTTTCATCTTTTCTTATTATATTTACATTTGATGTAATGGCACTTGCATTAGATATAAATAAGGACAATTCTTACTTAAATATGAAATAGTAATGAACTCTATTACTATCTCCCACAATAACACATTGAAAGCTTAACATCTGATGAATCATTCACTACTCGAGGAATTGTGTGGCATATAAAATGATCCTCAAAAGCAACTAAACACATTTTATAATATTTTCCTTTTTGAATGTTAATCAATTTTGTGCAACAACAATAATACATCTTAGAATTAAAATAATTGTCTTACATGGCCATCTTGAATTTGTTGGGGCATGTGAGATTTACAGACACTTTATAGCCTACTTCAATTTTATCATTAGTTTTACTTGCATCCATTATAAACATACAAAATAGTTAATTCCATGTTATATCATCCGATACCAATTTTAACTCTGCATTTATTAATAATTGAGATCAATCAATTCCCTTAAAGTACAAACCTATTTTAAAATAGAAAACAAAAAGAAATTTTTTCTCCATTAGCACATTGATCCTTTGTAAAAGAATCAAAGCTTATAAATCTATAATTAAAATGAATTTAAACTAATTTTATATAATAATCAAGATACCAATGTTTAATAAATAACCATTTAGATTTTTTTTCCATATCAAATTATAACCAATGCTAATAACTTTATATTAATAAGTGATCTCATATCTATATGAGTATATAGAGAAAGCATTCTCTATGAATGTACATAATGTACTTTAAGTTGTTTTTATCTTATATCTAATCATTATTATTTAACTTGATTTGACATTTTAATCTTTTTTTTTAATTTAAATAAAAAAATTTACATAATAGTGACATCAATTTTTAATATACTTTTGTTGTACCTAATTCCACACTTCTTAATAAGAAGTCACATTTTCTTAAAACATGTAGAAAAAAATTCCACTTAAAAAAGCACAAAATTAAACAACTTAAAATGTAACATCAAAATGATGAAATTCTAATATTATATTTGCTTTCCTATTTTATCATTCCTCTATTTAAAAAATTAAACAACTTAAAATGTAACATCAAAATGATGAAATTCTATTATTATATTTGCTTTCCTATTTTAACATTGCTCAAAATGGAGTTACCTTTCCTAAATACATGTTGCAAAGAAACCCCACTTAATTTCCTAAACAAAAAAATTAGATATAAATTAACAAAATTTGGAGTTTCGCTTTGTGGTAGATTCTATGGTAATGTCAACATTTTTAATCGTCTTTCCCTTGACAAAAAACCATTGGTGAAAATTGTAAAAAAAAAAAGTCTAACACTACCATGGAATATATTGTAAAAATAAGTCTAAATTTTGTCACTACTAATCATTCATGTGAATTCTTAGCTCAGTACCTTGAAATAGTTTTAAACATATTCAAAATTTGAATCTTTGATAAATTGATATCTATAGAACTACCCAAAATCAAAAACATGAGATATGAAAAATAGTATATTTAAAACATCATTGATATGAGATTCGGAACTTGTATATGGACATAAACACATAATATTGACACGGAAAACATTAAAAAAAAAATCATTACACTATAGCGAATTTAAAACATTAAAGATATGAGATTCGGAACTTTTGTATGGACATAAACCCATAACATTGACAAGCAAAATATTAAAAAAATAAAATCGTTTCACTAGTATAGTGTCGAGTGTTAAGGAAATATAATTAGAAAATTAAGAGCATAGGAAGGAAATAAATGAAATAAATTTTGATGTAGATAAATTAGTAAATGATAAATGATTAGATAGAAGAGGGTTCATAATCTTCAACATTATATAAATAAACATATTTAAGTCAGTAAATATCTTAGTAAACAAATAAAAATTATTAAATGCACTATTATAACTTTATAACTAGGGTTAATTTGAATCAAATATCACTTCCATCTTATTGTAATACAATTTATAAAACGTAGTATGTTTATATTCATCTATGGTTAAGTGAAGATAAGAGATGGCACTTCAAAACATTATAGAAATATGACAAGGTTGGTCATAATTTAAAAATCTAAATATGTGTGTATGTGTGAGTTTCTTTAGTTTTGAAGATAAATTTAAAAATTTGAATAATTTTTTCTCAAATAAATGTTGTCCATTTAAAACATATATAACAAAATAGAAATCATCAAATAACTTGAGTCGAGGGAGAGAACTAAAAACATTGCATAGAGAAGTCAATTAAACAGTTGTGTACAATCATGAAATGACTTGCCTGTGCAGCGACTTGAGAAGCTAGCTGAACTTGAAACTAGAACCTTTAGTTAATTTAAGGAAGTTTTATATTATGTTAACAATAAAAAATAGTTACAAAATGACAGATCTTACATTATTTTACATTAGTAGTTAGTAGCATGGTTCATGGTATTCCCATATATGTTCCATTCAAAAATCCAAGTATAGATTTTTTTTAACAATGTATAAAGTTCACATGTCCAGACAAATTGTGTAAGGAGACTAAATAATTTTCATGTCCTCTAATTAAAATTTCAAAACCGAATCTATATCACCAATACTATTATAATCATTAATAAAGTGGTCAAAGAGTTAAGCTGCTAAACCATTCACAATCTTAGATGGGAAACATCCTATAGAATTCATGTTGATGGAATTCAATTCATTGGAGGATATATTTGTTCAATAATTAATAATTTGTTAGATCAAGATTTGGTTGCTATGGATCAATGACATGATCATTGGATGTATAGAAACTAATGTAGTTCTTTGAGTACATCTAAAACAAATGTCAAAGTTGGGTTAATTGCATGGTCCTCATTTAATCCATTTGTTCATATAAAGGATGTTTAGATAGTAAAATTATTATTTTATTTGAACTTGCATTAGTCACAGATAAGCGTTCTTCCTTAAATATTAAAACTCCATTACTATCTCCAACAATAACACATAGAAATACCAACCTCCAATGAATCATTCACTACATGATGAATTGTGAATCCTACAAAATGATATTCAAAAGTGATTTGAGACTTTGTATAATATTTTCCTTTTTGAAATTTAATCAATTTTGTGAAACAACAACAATCCATATTTGATTTAAAGGAATTGTTTTGTACAAGGTCATCTTGAATTTTGTTAGGGTGCGAAATTTATAGATAGTATATAACCTACGACATTTTTCTCATTCATTTTAATTGTATCCATTAGAAACATATAAAATTCTTGATTCCATGATATACCATCAGAAGTCAATTTTAACTCTAGATATATCAATAACTACAACGAATCAATTCCCTTCAACTACAAACCTCTTTTAAACCAAAAAACAAAAAGACAAGTTTTCACCTTGAGAACATTGATCCCTTTCTAAAGCATCAAAACATATAAATCTATATTTTAAAATAAATCTAAACTAATTTATATAGTAATCAAAATAACAATGTTCAAAATATAACCATTTAGACTTATCTTTCCATGTCTCATTATATACGTTAGAAGAAACACTAATAACTTTAAATTGAATAAGTGATGTGATATCTATACCATCATAGATCCATCTTAAAGGGGATCTACTAAGTGTCGAGAGGGATAAAATATCTAAAGGTGCAAACCCCTTTTTAGAGTGGAAATGTTAAGGAAGTGTGTATTGCAATGTTTATGGTTTTAATTTATTTAGTGTGGGTGTCCTAAATATTTTAAATCTAGTTTGAGACGACATGTTACTATTATAATAATTTATTAAATTTTATAAAGAGCATAAGTTACTTTTAGGATGAGCATGAAGGAGTTAGACATCTCCGCCACACACTCTGAGCGCAATGAGTGTATAAATAAATTATTTCTTCTATGAATGTACATAATGTACTTTGAATTATTTTTATTAAAATGTTTAGTTACTATTATTTCAACTTAATATTTAAAATTTACATCAAAATATTAACTTGTTAATTTATTTTTAAAAATTTAATGAAAACATTTACATAAATTTCATATCAAAATCACAACAAAAATGACACCTTTTAATATACTTTTGTTTTTACCTATTTTTACATTTCTTAATAAAAAGTATCATTTATAAAAAAACTTAGCAAAATAATTCCACTTAATTTTCAAAACACAAAATTAAATCAAATAAAATATAACATAAAAATAATAAAAGTCCAATGCCATTAAAACCTCTTATAAAGATTATTTACCTATTTCCACATTCCTTTACAAAAATTACTTTTTCCAAAACCATGATGCAAAGGAACTCCACATAATTTCCTAAATACAAAATTAGATGTACATAAAAATAGCATTAAACATATTCAAAATTAAAATGTTTAAAATAAAATAAAAAAATCATACATATAGTATTATTCACTAAAGTGTAAACAAGATTGAGAAAAATGAAATTGAGGGATAAAATGGTAATGCAAAAAGAGGGGAGGGAAAATTGAAATTTAGGAATTAAATGGTAATACAAAAGTAAAGGTAAAGGTAAAGGTTGGGAGGTACTAGTTCACAATGTTATTTATAAAAAAATTATATAAGTTTATTAAACAAATGTAATTTAAATATTCAAAAATGTGTTTAGGTTATGAGCTTTTTCATTTATTAAAGTATATTTATTGCGTCGAGAGGCGCTTTACAGTCCAGTATGAAAAATGGATCTTATAACGTTTGTCATGAGAGTTTTTGTAACATTTTTTCATACTATGTCCGCCAAAAATAATATTGCTAAGTATGAAAAAGGTTTGTTAGTAACAAAATAATAAAAAATAAATTTTTTAATTATCCTCCAAAATAAATGTCTGCCACAATAAAAACCTAATATGGGGGAGATGTTGTAATGTTCTTACCTAACAAAACAACAGAGGGGATTCACGTTGTTAAGCAATATCTTATCGCATTCATTCATAAATGGGGTTTTTTTATTATGAAAAATAAGGTCAATATATTGTACGTATTGGGGGTTAACGAGTAGGGTATGGGGGGTTTAAAGGTATTGGGGGGTATAAAAAGGGGTTTTTAGTAAAAAAACGTATTATATCGTAAAATTAGGGTTTTTTAAATTGGAAATATGTATTGGGAGGAGGGCTCAACAAAATGGTTTTTGTAGGTAATTATCAATATCTAGTGAAATTAGGGGTATTCTTTAATATCACATGAATGAAGGCGCTATGACATGGTTTCACTGAGTGAAGACGGTGTGTAAAACACTAAAAAAATAAAAAAAATTAATTATCTGCCAAAAAAAATGTGGGTGACAAAAACAACACAATATGGAGGAGATCTTGTAATGTTCCTACCTAACAATATAATAAAAAATAATAAATTGAATTATCCTAAAAAAAAATGTTGGCCTTGCACATGGTTTTGCAAGGCCTCCTAAAGAACTCATGGTTTTATTGTACATGGTTTAGGAGGGCCTTGCAAATGGTTTTAAAAACATGTGCAAGGCCTTCTAAACAACCCATGGTTTTATTGTAGATAGTTTAGGAGGGCCTTGCAAATGGTTTTAAAACCATGTGCAAGGCCTTCTAAACAACCCATGGTTTTAGGAGGGCCTTGCATATCATTTTAAACCAATGTATGGGGGAGATGTTGTAATGTTTGTTCCTAACAGGTTAAAAAATAATAAAAAATATTTTATGTCGGACATAAAAAATATTAAATATTAATAATAAAAATAATATATGTCCACCTTAAATAAAAAGATATGTCTTTTGGTTTGAATCAAATCGATGGCTATATATAGGAAGCACCAAAGCTGATATTGATCCCTATCGACACTTGATAGAGCCTAGAATTTGAATCTATATTGGTCTATGTAAAAGTAATGTGATCAATAAAAATAATCTTTCTAATATCTTTGTTTTCTTTAAGATCCAACCACATTGAACTAATTATCAGATTCAATTTTTCTTCATAAATAAAAATTTCATCTTTTAAAATTTAGAATAAATTTAATAAACCATAACACATACATGCATGCCTAAGATTGACTTACAAATGAGTAACTTTGGATTGTGAACATGAAGATAGTGATGTGATCCCTTTTCCATATCCTCAACAAATGCTTAAGATGCATTCCCACGTTGCTCCAATTTCGATTATGATGAAGTTCCTTTTCAAACTCCATTTCAATATTTCCCAAAAAAACCTCATGTGACCTTTTTAAAATTTCAATTATTAAAATAGAAATTTAACACAGTAAACAAAAAAATTATTAAAACAAAATTTCAAAATTTAAACACATATAAAATGTGAATAGAAACCAAGAATTCAACTAGCGACTAAAATACTAAAACGGCATTTCATAAAAAGACTGCAACATAGTCTATCATTTAGTTTTCTAAACTTTCAAAACTACACTAAATATGAAATAGGCAAAAAACAAAAGGTACAAGATAACATAAAAATTAAAATCAACCTACATCCTATGCTAACCATTAGCAAATGAATGTTAAGTAAAGTCAAAATCGAAATGTAACGACCTTTGTAGATGAAATATGATTTTATGAGGATTGTTGTATTTAACAAATGAAAGGTAGTTTTGGCTGAGAATACATAGTAATTGTTAATGACATCTTGTGGAGAATCCGCGATAGATAATGGTACATTGTCAATGTTTCGAGCCATCTTTGGCTCATCCTCAGGACATAATCGATGCCGGAGAAGATTTTCAGATCTATATGTCTTATAAATACAAAATAGTCAAAAAAACCGACATCTAGGGTTTTTCGTTTTGACAGTTTATAAATTAATTTAAAACTCAAAAGGCTGAATTAATATTCAAAAGGTTTTTATTTTCCTTTTAATAACCTAACCATGTTTTATTAAAAGTTATTTATTATAATAAATTATTTTTATTATTAATATTAAATTTTATGTTTATTAAGGTTTATAAAATTAATTTATTATTAATTTCCAAAGTGTTTCATAATTTTTTTTTATCTTATCAAGCATTATAATTATGTTTTAAAATTTTTATAAAACCTAATTATGTTTTATTTAAGATTTTTTTATTTTATTTTATAAAATCTTTACATTATTAAAAAAATTATGTTATTAGTTTATGTTCATATCTTGTATATCTATGTTTAAATTCAATAATTATGTTTTAACATTTTTTATAAAACCTAATTATATTTTAATTTTTAATTTTATTAAACTGTTTACAATATTAAATTTTTTTATTAATTTTACTTTCTTATCTTATATATAAATGTTTATAAATTCAATATATGTTTAACTATGTTTATATGTTTATATTACAATAATTAATCTTAAAATGTTTAAGTCAAGAGTTTTACTAAATTTGTTATAATATTAGATTAAGTTTGAAAATTTAAATTTTTTTTGTTATAATATTTTATTGTCTTACATTATAATGAAGTTAAGGTATTATGTTTACTATAGGTTAGGTTTTTTTGGCTAAGATTTAATGCTTGGTTTGTTAGGTTTTTAATAATAAGAAATTTTTTTAATGAGTGATTGATTTTTATTATAATTCACTTTTTAGGTTTAGGTATTAATTAGACGTTTGTTGGCTCAAGTGGCGAGGCTAGGAAAACCTAAAAAATAAATGTTAATTAGTTAGGTAAGAGCTGGTTGGATTAATTTAGTAAGGTTAGGAAGCCACGATCTGCTAATAGTAAGGTCATCATCCCTGTTTAGAAAATTGGGGTTTTTAATGATTTCAATAGCTTCCCTAACTCTTCTTAATGACAAATTATCCACCTGAGCAAGAACCTTCATGTCTTCCATCTTGATTGGGTGTTTGGTGCCATGAGAGTGTTGGGCCAGAGCAGATTTTTGCGTTCTATTCAGCTGGATATCGGCACAATGCTCTTTCACCCTAGTTCGAATGGATATCCGTGTTTCACCGATGTAGGCCTTCCCGCATTCGCACAGAATCATGTAAACACCCTTTTTTAAGGAGGGGTCAATGGGGTCTTTGACTTCAATTCCAGGAGCTTTCTGATGCTATTAAGGGGCGAGAACACAAACTCGATACTTTTCTTCCTCAAGTGTTTCACAATTTTGTCTGTTACACCTTGAATGTATGGAAGAAAAGCCTTATGTTCCCCCACCTTGTTTTCTTTGAGATGTTTAGGTTTTCTATTTTTGGAAAAGGCTCTCCTGATTTGATTTGAGTCATACCCATTACTAAGGAAAACATCATGTAAGTGTTCTTTTTCAGTTTCTAGGTTCTCTTTATTCGAAATCCTCATGGCCCTGGTGATCAATGTGTTCATGACGCCTGCTTTTTGTTGTGGATGATGGTGAGAGCGAGCGTGGAGATATTGTTCCGTGTGGATTTTCTTCCTGTGAACCTTATGAGAGACGCCCTCATCTTGATTTCTTTTAATTAGTGCATCAAGAAAAGGAAGGCTATTATTCTCCTCCATCTCCATTGTAAATTTAATGGAGTTGGATTGTTTGTTAAGATGGTCCACAAATTTGACTAGCTCCTCTCTACCATGTGCCCAAATTATGAAAGTGTCATCTACATACCTTGACCACCACTCAGGTTTTGAATGTGCTGTGGATAGAGCATTTTGTTCGAATTTTTCCTTTAAGAGGTTGGCTATAATCAGTGAGAGGGGAGAGCCCATGGAAACGCCACAAGTTTGTTCATACAACTCTCCTTGAAAACTAAAAAATGTGGATGTAAGACATATCAAACCAGTAATCCTTATTTTCTTTTCCATCTAATGTCCTTTACCGTTGACTCAAGATCTCAAAATGTTATTATATATACTTACGTAAAATGAACACATGTGTTTTATTTTATGCTTAAAAATTATCTCCTTTTCATCTCATATCCTTGAGAGTTCATTGGTTTTATCGATGTGAATCTTTTATACCAATGTATAAATGGACCTAACAATTTAAGTATGTTTAACTTATCTCCTTATGTATCATTTTGTGCTTAAAAATTTAAGTCAAGATGCATATTCTCTTTAAAAAAAAAATGTAATTTGTTTTAAGATTCAAAGTAAGAAATATTTATGTTATTAATGGCATGGAATTTGTGTATATTTTTTTTATGTGTAACAAACATTTTGAAATTGTAATTGAATGTGGATGTAAGTAGGACATGCTATAAAAAAGGATGTTTACTTTAAACCCTTTTATTATTACAAATAAACAAATTCTTTCATCCCACTAGCTTTAACTAATTGTAGCTCAATAGAGTTTGTTTTTATTTCTCCACGTCAAAATTTTCTTCTTAACACTAGTTACAATAGAAAACTACTTTTGATATTTTAAATAGGGTTCATCAAATCCTTATAATATTTTAATTTTCTCCTATCCTCTATGTTTTTATCACATCACAACTTCCCCTTGAATTTGGATGTAATAATGCTTTTAATTCTTTATCATATCATAACTTGTCCCTAAATTTGATTTAATAATGCTTTTAATATGATCACTAGTTTTGTTTTGTTAATATGCATACCCATATTAAAGCAAAATTCATTGAGAATTTTTTTTATCATGGGACTCCATTCTAGAAAATCATTTCCAAAAGCACCTGATCTTTGATAAAAATAAAGATGACATTTTTCTCCATGATTTTAAAACTTAATTGTTTCATTTATCTAGTATGGAGAATATAGAAAATATTTACCATAAGTTTTCTACAACCCTTTCGTTGTCTATTAAAAATTTTCTATTGAAGTCTCAACTAAAACCAAAAATACTAGAACCAACCCTTGGTATGATCAAGAGTGTAAAGATGTGAGAAAAGAAATTAAGAAAGCTACTACATATTCAATAAAAATGGAAAATATAGATCACTACAAAGCCTTAATTAAAAGAAACAAATGCATTATCTAAGTAACAGATAGGAAAATATCCTACACCTATCCAACGTGGCTCCTAAGAAATTGAAGAGGCAAATTCTAACTCACCAAACAAAAGAATACAATAAAATTGATTTAAAAGATTGGAATCCATGTCTTAAAAATATTTATGAATCCCTGTATACCAAAGATAAAATTCAAACCCTTCTTACAACAAAAGACGTTTTCTCATTAGAAGACATGGATTTCGGGGTTAAGCACTTAGAAAATGGAAAATTGAAAGACATTGAAGGCTACCGAGTGGAAATCTTAAAAATTGGAGGACCTGTTCTCATCCCGCACATCCACAAACTCTTTAATCTAACAGTAAAGCAAGGGTTTCCTACACCTTGGACTCAAAGAATCATTATTCCTACTTTCAAAAGTGGTGATAAAATTGACCCCTCTAATTATCAGACTATTATGATTATCCCTCTGTTAGCTAAGTTATATGTTTTTATCTTAGAAAATAAGATCAATGGATGGCCAGAAATGGAAGGTAATTAGGCTAAAGGCTATGTAGGTTTTAGAAGGAATCGTTCAACCATGGACAACCTCATTACACTTAAGATCATTGCAGAGGAACTATGTAATAATAAGTCTGACCTATTTTGTTCCTTTGTGGAGTTTAGAAAAGATATGGATATAGTACCTAGAAATAACCCGTGGAATAGGATAGAGGAGCTTAAGGTTCCTTTTCAGTTGAGAGTTGTTGCATTAACGTTATACGAAAAGGTCATCTCTAATTTTAAGAATAAGGAGGAGTGGAAAAAATATATAAATTGTAATATTAGAGTTAAAAAAAGGTTTCCCCGTCTCCTCTACCCTTTTTGGCATTTACATTGATAAGCTAGAAAGGTGTTTAGAAGAAGCAGGTTTCATTGGTACAATCTTAAGTGGGATAGTTATCATCCACCTATTTTATGTTGATGATATTGTTCTTATGGAAAGGTTCTATTGTGATCTCGATAAGAAATTAAGAATTCTTAAATAATTTTTCTCTAACATGGGTATGATTGTTAACATCGACAAGATAAAAATCATGATTATAAAATCTAAGAATGGCAACTATGCAAATTTTATTTATGATAATAGAAATATACAGGAAATGAATTCTTACAAGTATCTTGGAATTGATATTCATCTCAAGATCAATTGCAACTATAGCATTGGGAAAAGGATTAATGGAGGGAGAAAAGCTTATTTTGGTCTTGAAAATAACTGTAAATCGTTCAATCTAGTCATGTGGGATAAAAAAAAGTTCCTCTTTGAAAGTCTTGTCATCCATGTTATGTTATATGGTTGTGAAGTATCAAGGTGCAACATTTATAGAGAATATTGGAGGAAGATTGAGCAAATCCAGAAGCAGTTTATAACTTATAACCTCATAATTAAAATCAATACGTCTTATTCTATTATTGTCATAGAAGTGGGTCTTTCCCCCATCGAGAGCATGGCTATGACTAGGTACCTATTGTACAATCATAATATAAATAACATGGAAAATAAGAGACTTTGCAAAGTTTCTTTAAGCTCAAGTCAAAACCAACTACACCTCAACTAGTGTTGGTGTAAAGATACCATGGCTTGGTTAACCATTGGGGCATTAATGAAAGCAACATTTTGCAGAAGATTGAAAATGTAAAAAATACTATTACTTCTAACTTTAAAGATCAATTTTGGTGTGAGGAAAATTTAGCGGTTAAGAGAAAATTAAGATACTACAAGGAGGTCGTTAATCCTTACTTGGAATATCATAAGTATCTCTCAGTATTAAGTAGCTCATGGAAGAAAATTAATATAGCCAAGATTAGAAAAAACTCTCATGAACTCCATAGGAAAACAGGGTGTTGGTCTATTCCTAAAATTCCACGGGAGGAAAGGGTTTTTCATTTGGGCGAGTCTATGAGCGTGGAGGATGAAAATCAATTTCTCTTAGAATGCCTTTCTTACACCCACATTAGATATGGGCTTCATAGTATTTGGTACAATACAAACCTTGATACCCTCCTAAATTTCCAAACCTATAGTGAGCTTGGAAATCTTCTTGGCAAGATTTTTGAGCACAAGAACAAGATTTTAAAGTGAACCAAGTATTACCCTTCCTAAGGTACGATAGACGAAAGTTGGTCTAAGTGGAAGTTAATCATCATCATCATCATCATCATAATAACAATATCATCAACTTAGAGAACACACATGATGACTATAGCATCAAAGTTGTCGGTACATATCGGCTCTTCCAATCAACCTTTTAACTTGTCAATGTAAATACAAAAAAAATAGAAAAGAGAAAACAACCTTACTTCACTCCTATTTTACAATTATTTTTTCTACTAAATCCTTAAAATGCCTAAACTTGACAATACCCTTCATAGAAAAATAAAAAAAACTTATTTAAAACATTAAGAAAATTAAGAAAAATTTTATCAAAAAATAAAAATAATAATTTTTTATTTTACCTTATTTTCTAAAACTTAAAAATATAATTAAAAAAATTATTATAAAAAGTTAAAAATGGTTTTTTTAAATTCTACCTTATTTTCTAGGAGTAGGAAACTTATAAAAATATTTATATGTATAGAAGTAAAAATTTCAAATTACTTATACCAAAAAGTTTGAATTGTTTTAATAATATTTAAATAAATAGTAAAAAAACTAAAAAAAAAATTAATAATATATTAAAAATAAGATTCAAAATTTATGATTAATTTTTTTTAAATATTTTATAGATTATAGGTTAATCTAATAACTAAAAAAATTTAATTAAAAGAAATTATACATAAACATAAAAATATTCATGTATTCATATTTTTTTATTTTTGGTAAAGATTGATAATAATAATTTTTAATATATATGAGGATGTTTAAATTTTAAGTAAAACAAAAAAATAACTTGTAGATATAGGTATGAGAATATTAATGAAACGACTTCTATGAAATTAAACTTATCCATTTAAACATTTTAATTTTCGTATGTATCTAATATGATTTTTATGTATTTTTTTATTTTTTTATTTAATAAATTTTTTAAAATAAGTATGTTTAAATATTATAAGATTTGTTTTGGATGGAGGTTTTTTTAGAGATTTTTTTATTTTATTTTTAAATTGTATTTTAATAGTTATTTTGATCAGTGTTACAAATATCGCCGATATATCAGCAACATCACGATATATTGCAATGTTAACTCATTGGCGATAAATCGGCAATATATCACCCTGATATTTTCCCGATTTTTTTGACAATTTTTTCTCGATTTTATTGTGATATTTGCCGATTTTTCCTAATATATCGTGACATTTGCCGATTTTATCATGATGTTTGCCTATTTTTTCAAATATATTGTGATTTTTTTCTTTTTTGTATTTTTTAATATTTTTGAATTTTTTATTTTACCAATATATTGCCGATGTTTGCAGACATTTTCGCCGATAAATCCGATAATTTCTTTTTGGACCCTTGGCGATATATTCACCGACACGATATTTGTAACATTGATTTTGATAATAGAAAAAAACCCAACACCATCAAAAACTCTAGAAATAACCAGAGAATCAGAATTTGACACTTATATCTAAGAATTTTAAAAATATATTGTAAAATGTTTAAAAATCATACTGCCTCAAACATTCAGACAACTAATTTTTAAACCCTATAATTTCAACATTTAAAATTTTTAGTTTTTTATATATTTAATATCTATTTATGGATTTTATTTTGTATAATATATGATAAGTTTCTTTCTATATTTGATTTTTTATTTAAAAAATAAATAAAATCTGATGAAAATTGATATTGTTGTAGAGGAATGTTAAAATAGGTGAACATAGTTAATATGATTTATAGTCTGAATGGTGTTCGTCTTTCCTCGCATCTTTATGTTACGTTTGAAGTAAAATAGACTAGGATGTGAACAAAGCTATATAATTTATAGCGTGAGGAAAAAGAAATGATGCTTGAAATGTATACATAGTCTAATCGTGATTAGACATTTATATAACGGAAAGAAATACATTACTCTGTTGATAAGAGATATGTTCATATAGTATCACATAACTCTTCAAATGTTTAATATAATTTAGCTTATGAGGAAGAGATGAACGGTTAGATGGTGGGGTTTTTAAGTTAAAGTTTTTTATAAAAAAAAAATTTAAAATGTTTAATGATGATGATAATGATTAATATCCACTAAAATTTAATTGGTTTATCAAACCTTTAAAAAAAAAGAGAATTATTTGGTTTTTTATAAAATTTGATTCTTATGAATAAAAAACTGAGAAATAAGTGTTTCTAGGTGACCATGATCTCGAGGGGTAGAAGGTCATGGAGATTAGCATTGCAACAAAGATTAAAAAATTGTGATATAATGTGTGTGTATGCGGGGCACTTTAAAAGAAACTCAGACTCATTTTCAATGCTCATAGACTCACAAAGTTGGCAAATCCTTTCCTCCCAAGGTCTTTTACGATCGTCCAACACCGTATTTCACTATGAAGCTCATGGGAGTTTGTTCTTATCTTGGCTATATTAATCTTCTTCTTTGAACTATTTAAGACAAAGTGGTACTTTTGATCCTCCAAATTTGGATTGATGACTTCCTTGTAGTACTTTAATTTTCTTTCAACCTCTAATACTTTCTTGTCCCACACTTTTGCTTTAAACTTAGAGGTGATAGTATTTTTTAGGTTGTAGAGATCATGCAAAGTAGCATTTTCGTCAATCTCCCAATGATTTAACCAAACCATGGCATTCTTATACTACCCTCTCTTGAGTCGAAGATGTTCTTAACTAGAATTTAACACAACTTTGGAAAGTCTCTAGTCATTGATATTATTGATCTTATTCCTGTACATCAAGTACCTAGTCATAGCAATAGTTTTGATAGGGGGAAGACCCACTTCTATAAGAAGAATAGGATAAGGTTTGATCCTCCTAACAAACTTATAATATCATCAATAGCTCCTTGGGGTACACAGTGTAACATTTTTCTTTTAATGAAAACATTCACGTACACCAATTTGTTAGCCTCGTTTAATATTGAATTTATAATCAAAGCTAAGGTTACAAGTTTGTAAAAACAATCACACCTACCCAACATGTAAATGGAGACTATTACTATTTAACAATTAGTTGTTCCATACTCTTACAAAATGGAGCCCCTTCACTCCCAATATATATCTTATGTATCTTCTATAGTGTCCAATAGATACCTTAAATATTAAGGACACTTCAATATTCAAAATCATAACCAACATAAGAAAAACTAATATATTAAATCTCACTTATGTAAATACAATGAAGTCTCTTAACCATATAGGATATGGCACTCATGGTTATTGTGTCGGTTACATTCAAGCACCATTCCCTTTACTAATTAACCACAATAATAATGCATACATATACAAATTATATAAATAATATATATCATAGACATTTTCCTTAAGTTCACACCTACTCTTACATTTCCCATACATGAGTAGGAAGGTATGCATATCCTTCAGACAATAATCAAAGCTTCAAGCAATATCAAGCCACACAGGTACATTAGAAGATTCTTAGTCCAACATGTATCTCCTAACACCTGACATTCCATTGTATGTAATGATCATGCCTAAGTGCACTGGTAGGAGATGCGGTTCTGGGATCCTAAGTAGTCCGTTGAGGAACAACAAGATTAGTTATCTTCAATACTTCCGATAATAAAGGGAATCTAACTTATAAAAATATGTACATCTGTAGAATGATTCACCATACTCTCTTATAATTCATTTCCACTATTGGAATGCATCAGCTAGAAATTGAAAATCATGTTAAATCAATATACATAGGAGCAAATAAATCAATTAATACTTTTAACAGCGTAAGCTACGTAACAAAATTGAAACATGATAAAATATTTCCATAATCAGGAGTTAACCATTATGACTACCACTCAAATATGAGAAGAACTTGAGAGACTGAAAACATGCATGCGACTTTCCTCCCAACCACTGAATCCATTTGGCATGTGTTTTTCCTCCTAGAGTCACCCTCGAGATGGGTGACGAATCCACTATGGTAAGATTATAACAAACAGATACTCTCAATTCTTTCTACCGATCTATATCATGCGTTGGGAACTTTGCAGAGTATATAGTACGCTAGCCTTGGGAAACATATGCACGCCTTCGATTTCAAATCCCCGATCTGCAAATACTAAATAAGGCCGACATGAGAAGGGTTTAGATCACAAAACATCACAGACTGCTAGGAACGTATTCGATATCTAAATTGCCTATCTCAAATCTATACAAGAACCTCAATGTTATTTACTTGCAGCGTTTTTACCCAATAATAAGATAACAAATTTGTAGTGATTCTTTACAATTCAAACCTTAAATCCTGTATGATAATCCATTTACAACGTTACTTTTGCATATTTATTAAGGAATTCCAACATTTTACACCAGAAGCATTCAATATATAAGATAATACACTTGCAACAATTCTTTTCAATTTGATAAAGAATTCAAACCATAAAGTCCTAGCAACTTTTTTCCATCTGCTTGATAATTCATTTACAAGGATCCATATCTATACAAGAATTTAATGATATAACCAACTTAGATCCAGCTTTACCCGGCTCTATCATGCGCCGAGAGGGATCAAATATTTCGAGGTGCAAACCCTACTTCAACAATTGCACTCCAAAAAAGGGTTTGCACCTCGAAATATTTGATCCCTCTCGGCGCATGATAGAGCTGGGTAAAGCTGGATCTAAGCTGGTTGCAGTTGTGGGTGATGGTGGTGGGGATGACGACGATATGTTGTTTGACATTGGTCAAAACGAAGTGGCAATCTAGAGTCGGCTCATGAAATCTGACTTTTGACGTAGATTTTTCATCCTATATCCAGCTTTACTCTTTCACTCTCTAAAAGTTGTACATATAATGTACAACTTTTGGAGAGAGAATTGAAATTCTCGTATGGACCTATTCAGCTTAATCCAATGGTTAAGATTAATTTAACCATTTAAATTCTAGTAATGCACACATTTATCAAGGATTATCTAATTGAGAAATATTATATGTGTGGCCTGTGATACATTGATTTGTTTTGGTCTTGCATGACATCAGTGCTAGAACCTTAACCATTATTCTTCAAATTAT
This sequence comes from Pseudotsuga menziesii, assembly GCA_001517045.1. Taxonomy (NCBI): domain Eukaryota; kingdom Viridiplantae; phylum Streptophyta; class Pinopsida; order Pinales; family Pinaceae; genus Pseudotsuga; species Pseudotsuga menziesii. Next base: position 242,390 of record LPNX011026128.1, read on the forward strand.
CTCTTGTGCCAAAAATATGACATCCTCAGCTAAAATTTAACATTCTCCTAAGTTGAACACACTCCATACTTGACGTCATATATGGTATAATTTGTATGAGAGGGCATCAAATTGCAATGATAACAAATGGAATA
>LPNX011026128.1:242704-269300 GCA_001517045.1 Pseudotsuga menziesii
GACAGGCACATGTAGTCGCTCGGCCTTCAATGCCTCAAAATCCTCACAATGCGAGATATAGACTCTATCTCTTCTATGCATTAGGATATGGTGAACTTGATAAAGACATGAAATCCAATCCATTGAAACAACTTCATGTACTCATTCATATGAATATTGATGATGGATCGTCAGTGTTTATATGCCCTTTGCATGGAGAGCATTACTTTCATTATATTTCTTTTTGTAGTCAGCAAATGTTTTTGGGTGTGTTGGATAAACACTGTGTGAGCTGCAACGATCCTAGAAATAACCTAGGATGGATGGTGTCAACTTATGATTTTGTGTACATGCTGGCTAGTCTCTACTTATGATTTTGTGTACATGGCAATGGATTTCCATAAATGACTTGCATTTTCCTTTCATTAATAGGAACTGGGGCGTAGTGTATCTATGACATAATTAAATCACTTGGGGTCATTTATTTTTCAGGAATCCGTGAAATCTTGGCCACGCCTTTGTTAATTTGACATTGGTTAAAGCTACACTGAAGCTATATCAATATTTCCATAAAAAATCAAGGGAGGCCTTCAATTCCAGGAAAATATGTGAAGTTACATATGCAAGGGTGTAGGTATTCAATTAGTATTTTTATACTGGGTTTTTGTTTGTGTAAAGTAGTTTGTTGCAACTCCATTTGTCGGGTTTGACTGAAGGTGGAAATGCGCTGGAAGATGACTTTCACAATTCTTGGTTTGTATGTGAGTACCATTGATCCACTCATGAATGAGAATAATCTAATTCGGTGTAAGCACTCTACCATAACGCCCATAGGCGTTACCACCGCTCTTTTGCAGCTGTGCTGGTATTTATTTGAGCCCTTCTTATTTTATTTATTTATTATTAACCAACTTTTTGAATGCACACGTTTCAATCTTAGGTTGAAGATGAAATTACAGATCTCCTTCATACTGGGCGTTTGGACGTCAACCACACCAATCCCAAGATACAAACCGATTGTCGGATTGGATGAATTGGCTCAAGTCCAATGTCGGCTTTGATGACTGGAGATTCGACTTCTCCCAAGGCTATGCTGGAAACCTGGCTGGCGTCTATCTACTAAACACCAACCCCAAATTCGCAGTTGGTAAGTTCTGGGACGACATTTCTTACTCCGACAGCCGCCTCACCTACGACCAGGGTGCCCATCACTGTATCTAGGGTAAAGTTGGATCCATGAATTCTCATGACAGCCATAATATTTGCTTGAAATACATACACACAAAAACAAGAATTGGGTAAATACAGACAGAAAAAGTACATGTGTATCTATACTTATCACGTATGGAAGACATCTTAACGTGAAATGTTCTGTCACTTATGGTTAATAATGAATTCCTGTAGATTTTTCAGCCACCACTCCCTCGCAGTACTGGCTTTGAGATGTTTTGTAAAGGCATCTATTCAAATGTGTTAGATACATCTCTGCTCAACAAGTGGGAGGGTTTAAACAAAATGAATGATCGTTTTCTGCTTGATCCAGTAGTAGGAAATCGAAATAATCCAGTGTTCCAACTGTCTTAACGAAAACTAATTTCAATATTACTAAGTCAATTGCCAAATCTATACCAATTTTTTTGTTGCCTTCTCCATTCAAATTCTTCCTTCAGTGTTTCTTGAAATCAAATCCATCCGTATAGTATATATTAGTGGTTTCCTGAGTGAATAATGCTTCTTGCCACTATCTTATCCCCTTCATCACTGTAGAGTTTTGTGTACATAATGAGCCTTCTCCATTCAAATTCTTTCTTCTATGTTTCTTGAAATCAAATCCATCCGTATAGTATATATTAGCGGTTTTCTTAGTGATGAATGCTTCTTGTCACTATCTTATCGCCTTCATCACTGTAGAGTCTTGTGTGTAGTGAGCCATTATGTAAATGTTCTTCAATAATCAAATAGATAAATTTCACTGTAGAGTTTTGTGTGTAGTGAGCCATTACATTAATGTTCTTCAATAATCAAATAGATAAATTTCAATATAGCCATTAAATTTAATGTCCTTCACTAATCAAATAGATAGAGAGAGAATTGAACATATGGAATGAAAATCAAAATATTCCACTGAAATTGTTCGTTTCCAAATTACCCAAAGATTAAGACTGATATGCTTATTGTTAATTATTGAACTTGTTAAATGATGAATCAGAACCAAATTATATCATTTTGATTAGAGATTCGTCGCTCATAGGTCGCATTATGAGAGCGGAAATTTTGAACCCATTACTATTCGTGATGAGCATCTGTTCTCTCATTGAACAAAGAAGTGGGTTGAATCTTAATTCCTCGTAAAAGAAGTCCACCTTCATATTCTATCATGCAAAACTTTATCAACCCTGGATTATCCTCCTCTTCTTCCACAACAAATCTTCATGCGTCGAAATCCATCCCACCCTTGTCTACATGTCTAAAGGGAGTAATCGTGTACCCTTAATTTTCAACAGGGGCATCTATGTGTCTCAAATATCGAGCAGTTTCTTGGTGATCACCACAGGGACTTGTAAGTCAGAATTTGACTGGCTTGCTAACCGTGGCATACATTCGACGCAAGAAGAGAACAGAACCTCTATCAAACTATTATATATATAACTTCTATCAAATATATATATGTTATTAGCCGACATTGTGACACATGTGAGCTCCAGATTGAGCAAGGAATTACACTTCTACTTCATACCCGGTTGTAGAATGGAGGAGGTAATTATTAAGCCGACTTGCTTATATATAGATATATAAGTCGACCTTTTTTATGTGACACGTGTCATCTCCACGTTGAGCATGGAATCACACTTCTACCTCATATCGGGCTGTAGAATGCGCCTCTCTGCGCAATAAATAATTCAACCAATGAACCTAGCAGCGTTTTGACAGGTTCGATTTGTATGTAAATCCATTAGCAACGATCCAAGTCTTTTCAATATTTTAATGATATAATAAAGAATTGGACAAATGAATGTAGCAACATTTTACAAGATTCGATTTGTATGTAAATCCATTAATAGCGATCTATGTTGGAAAATGGTAATTACTCGCAGATCAGTTCGCAATCTTCAGCCGACGTAGTACGCAACTTTCAGCCGTCTTTGTCAGAGACCGTACAAGTCGAAATCTTGTCTGCCAGTCTGGCAAGGAGGAAAAGGCTCCGAGTAGGCAACTTAGTCCAGTCGAATTTATTTCAGAAGCTAAGTTATTAGGTAGCAGTTATTACAGCCTTTAATGGCAGATCAGTCGACCCATGCTGTAGCAATTTTCAAATTGCCTATAAATAGAAGAAGCATTGTTGTAAATCAAAAAAGGGAAAAAGAGAAAAGGAGGAGAACAAAGAGAGGAAGAACAGTTGAAGCTCAAGCTTCTGTGCATGTAATTCAGTTGACGAGCTGAAGCTCTGTAGATCGACGAGTCTGGTCGGACAAGTCTGGATCGACCATTTTGTAATCGACGAGTTTGTAGTACTTTGTTATTTCAGCATAGTTAATATATGAAATAGTTTGTGGTTGAATGCATGATTATTTGGCCGCATATGTTTCCAGATTTACTTCTGTAAATGTCTTTTACAGTTACTGTCAAGTGAAAGAACAAGAACCCATAAAAACCTCACTGCGTGAAAGTTCCAGGTTTCACTGCACATTGGTCGACTCAAGTCTTCCTACATTTTTGGCATATGTTTCTCATAAGTTATTTGGATTTGTAAATCTGTCTATTTTACTTCATTTTACTCACAGGTGAAAAGCATTTAGAATTTCTTAAGTCTTTAGACTTAGAATCATATCCTGCAGATTTCGACCAAAGTAAGCCGACGAGAGTGAGCCGACTAGAGTGGTCGAAGAGCCGACTAGAGTGGTCGGTTGGTCAACCCACTAAGCAGCCGACTTGGTCGAAGGTCCGACTTGGTCGGAGTAAATTTGGTCGAGGTAAAAATCAGTCGGGCAAGTAAGTCGGAGTAATTTCGGTCGAGTGAAGGACCGACTAAAAGTTTGCAAACTTGTCTAGTCGGACATAGACAAGTTTCACCCGACTGGTGAAAAAGAAAAGTTGGTCGACGTGAAAAGGTAAAATTTGAAATTTGAATTTCGACTGAGCCCTAAACTCAAGTTTAGTCGGCTCGGTTTTGGCTATCAATCTACATCTATGAAAAAATTTAATGATATAATAAATAATTCAACCAATGAACCTAACAACGTTTTACCAGATTCGATTGCAAAATGAAAGGTTTAAATTGTAGTTGTAAATTACATATCTTACAAATCTAACTCCAATAAGAATAATAAAAGTTTTCATCTTAACCATAACCTACATATCTTGTAGATCTGACTCCAACAAAAAGAAAGGTTTAAATCGATACCTTACGGATCCTACAGATTTGATTCCAATAAAATCAAAGGTTTAATCATAAACATAACATACAGTTACTTCAGATCATACTGCAATAAACACAAGGTTTAATCGTAAACATAACTTACAGTTACTTCAGATCAGACTCCAATAAACACAATTTTTAATCGTAAGCATAACTTACAGTTACGTCAGATCTGACTCCAATAACCAAAAGGAAAGGTTTACATCTTAACCATACCCTACATATCTTATAGATCCGACTCCAACAAAATACAAGGTTTAAATCGATACCTTACGGATCTTACAGATATGATTGCAATAAAATCAAAGGTTTTATCGTAACATAACTTGCATTTACTTCAGATCGGACTCCAATAAACGTAAGGTTTAATCGTAAACATAACTTACAGTTACTTCAAATCAGAATCCAATAAACGCAAGGTTTAATCGTAACGATAAGTTACAGTTACTTCAAATATCACTCCAATAACCAAAAGGAAATGTTTACATCTTAACCATACCCTACAACTTTTATAGTTCCAACTCCAACAAAATTGAAGGTTTAGATCGACACCTTACGGATCTTACAGAGCTTATTCCAATAAAATCAAAGTTTTAATCGTAAACATAACTTACAGTTACTTCATATTGTAATCCAATAAACACAAGGTTTAAATGTAAACATATCTTACAGTTACTTCAGATCGGACTCCAATAAACATCAGGTTTAAATCGTAGACTTCATAATCTATCCACGTTCCATACTTATAGCTATATCCGGATATAATCAAAACACAAACATCGTACTACTCGATGACAACTTTTGCAATGAATTGCACCAGATCATGAATTTTGAACTATTGTTGATCGGTGGAAGCTTGTAGGAAGGATGCATGGTTTGGAAATTGCTAACGTCCAAAACATCCAGCAGAAATACCCCCCTCTCTACATTCCCAAAATGCCTTATAAAATAAACACTTTTAACCTCAAGAGGACACATGGCATAAGTAATTTTCTACCTTCCTTTTCAAACAAGGAGGTACTCAAAAGTATTTACGAGGAGAATCATGTGAAAATTTTCAATAAATCAATGACTACGTTCGTCATGTCTCCTATCGTATCATCCTACCATCTTGGGGTCATTCTTATTTAAAAGTAGTAAGTATATTTTAACTACTTTGTAGGTATAACAATGTCCATCTACACATGACATTTCCTTCTCATTCATTAAATAGCTCTAGACACTATTATTAATATAAATATATGTTAACTTTATTTCATGTTAATAATTGCCTATCTCTATCACAATTTAAGCATGTACGGAGTTTATGAGTGGGTAGTATACCATCAATGAATTTAAGTCTAAGGTGAGGATTTTTAGTTGACTCCCCCTTTTGGTATGCCGTTGAACCCATGATGACACCATGAAATATTCACTAGGTACCCAAGGCTTCACTCATCTTTTTCCTTTCCCCCTAGTGGATCCATCTCTAATCATTTTTTGATCGTGTCAAACTTTAAGTCTCCTAACCCTATCAATTTCATCGAGAACTTTTATGAAATCAGAATCAGTACTTATATCTCCATTTAATTACACTTTACATCTTCAGGTCGAGGTAGTAAGGGGATGTTATATCCTTTCCCCCTTAGAAGTAACATTGTCCTCGGTGTTTCATGGTTGTCAACATTTTTTCTTCATTCCTTCTTCAGGTTCTCATTGCTTGCTTTTGTATCCTTCTGTGATATCCTTCAACCTTGTTGTCTTTTATCCTGTTCTCTGCAAAATATCACAAGGTCTACCTAGAATATCATCATAATTCATACATACCTCTAACTTTAATAACATAATGCATAAGTAAAAAAAATTTACTTAACCTTTTTAAAGTGTCATTGTTCTTTGTAATTCTTTAGGAGACAATATTTTTAGTCAATTATGGACTTGTTATACATAACTTACTCTTTGGATTACTAAGTAATTAACCCAAATTATAAACATACATTACCAACATATGCACAAATTAAATTTCAACGCTCTTTAATTTTCATGATTTACATCAGTCGGTGCTCCCATTTATTCTAGTCACCAATAGGTAAGCATATTAACATGTAGAAATGAAATTACTTACAACATATATACCTTTTACAAGTACTGTTCTTTGTAAGCGTCTTTCTAGTTTCTTCTTTAGATATCCTCCATCCACGCAAACACTCCAAGTGTTTTTGGTACTTTGACTACTAACCTAAGATACCCAACACAAGGATGATACCCTTCTTTGGTTATCTCCAACATTCTGGTGTATCTCCTATATGTGTTGTTCAGGGTGCTTCACCAAGCTCACGTGCTTCCTTTCATGGACACCATAATACCTATAGGTTTTTCTCTTCATGGAGCCCCCACTCTCGTGACAGTCCTCTTACGGTGTGAATGTGTGCAGGAATAAATCTAACCAAATGTCTTATACATGGGCATCCCCATAGGATGCATATCGGTTCCTAGATGGTCAAGGGGAAAAACATGTACTATTGACGCAACCCACCAACAAAGCTTCGTCGACAGGGGTTTCGACTCTGTTGATGTCCCACAGTACGATCTCCCTGAGAACCAGCCCAAATAGGTTTTACCCTACCCAGCGACATCTGCAAAGCAGACGAGGTCTCACCCAAGGCGTTCAAGGGAGAGCTATCAGAACCGAGTTTTCGACAGTGGGGAAGGAGGACAAGGGGATCCGACTGGGGAGAACCATAACCTATGCAATCACCCTATCATATCACATCATTAATCAAGAAACATCATACTGCATTCAATAGTCACAGATATTTAACAGATCGCATTAATAGAGCAAGGAAAAACTAACTCGCATCATTGTATCAGAAGCAGACTCATAGCATCATAACAGATCTACATAAATCACATTGCATAATTATAACAAAAAGAGGTATTTCCGCATCATACAGAAAAAAGATAGGGATTGAACCGTACTCAACACATATTATATTAACCCTACGCAAATACGCCACATTACACAATCCTTCTCTAAAACTGGAGAGTGCATCAAAAGAAACCTAGACAAAATCGCAGTCAAGACAAAACAAACTCCAGCTCAGAGTGCGCACAATGCAATGCCAAAATAATCTCTATTTATTGTTACAAAATGGATCTATAAATACGCTTACGCTTTCACCTCAAGGGTCCACTATTAACTAATTTCTAACCGCTACTGACCTATTACAATAAAATCGGGCCCACATATACATAAAATTTTCAAAAAGTGATTACTTCTCCGCTTATTGCACTGAAAGACCCTTGCCCAGTACCGTGTGAGCTTGCATATCTATTGTGATGTTGCACAACTCACTCACCCCAACCCCTTTCCAAAAGTCCCCCAACACAGTTTTGTGGTCCATCCTCGAGCCATGTCAAGTTGATAAGGTGTATGCAATAGTCTTATCCTTAAAATTAGCAAATTGCTGGGAAACATCCCAACCTTGGAGCTGCACTTTAGCAACAGTATTCTAACAATTAGTCACTGTTTGCTGGACCAGGTGCTCCTTGGTAGACTTGATGTTGACTCTCTTGAACAGCCTGAAGTGTGGCGACAGCTTGAACAACTAATTGGTTGCCAAGATCTTGGAATTCACCGAGTTGCTCATGGCTCTTTTGTTGGCGCTCTTGGGCATGGACAGCGCACTGCTGTAGATCCTTTAGTTCAGCGACCTAGGTGATTTGTAGCATCAGCAGCATGGCCTTAAGCACTAACTTCAAAGTTTTCAATTGACCCTCCGCTTCCTGCACTTGCACAGTGAGTTGGTCCAGCTGCTCATCCTGAACAATACTTTGCTAGAACCATGTGGTTTCCTCCATAATAACTTTGGCATCTTTCTCCATATGGCCAAACTGAGTAGCAATTTCCTCAAGGGAGGCCTTATGCTTCGCAACCTGATCTAGCAGGGTAGTGGGATGTGCTTGAGCCTGAAGCAGTAAGTTATGGTCCTGAAGTTGAACCAAGTCTGCCCTAATCGTTGGGCCTTCTCGATTGGGGTGAGCTCAGTGGTGGCATCAACCATGTCCTGACAGGTCGTAGAGACAGCCTGCTCCAATTTGCTATACCGCGCACACAACTGCACTTGCTCCACAATCAGGCGATCTTGGACCTTCTTGAGATCCTTAATATCTGCAGCAGTCTTCCACTGCATCTCATCTTGTGTCACCTTGAGCGTGTTGATTTTTTGTAATTTTTCTTCAGCCAATTACACATGGACCTGGTGCAGCTCCGCAGCATCTTTCTTCAGCTACTCAGCAGAATCCCAGGCTTCAACATAACCCATCGTCAGTTCCTATTGTTGTTACACCAACTCCAGTGCGGTGCCGTGCTACAACTCAACCAATTTTGCAGTGGACAACTTGTTCAAGTCCAAATTCATGCTTTGGATTGGGTGCAACTTCTAAGAACCTTCTACGTTTCCCACATCGATCGCAGTCATGGGAACTTGCATGCGCCGAACCTGGGGCTCAGTGGTGATTGATGGGCTATCCTACAATAGAAGTTGGGCTGATGGTTGCTTGGAAACAATATAAAAAATGGATTCTAGCTTAGTTCTTACCGTACCAAATTCTTCCTGTTTTGATTCATGGATTTTCATAGTCGCAGTTGTAGATAAATATGTGACGACCTTGATAAGCTGCTGTAATTTATCTTCTAATTCGGATTTAGTATCGCTACCAGCCTCGTAATCCTATCGCCATTTGGTGTGACTCTCCTCCTGCATCCGCTGTGCGGTATCTTTAGGTTCCGTGGATGACTCACTGTCAAAGTCATGGGCACCTAATTCCAGTGGGACGAGGTCTTCAGGGGCTTTTAGGGGTATCTCCTTATCTAACTCCTCTTGACTCACCGGGACGCACCAGTCACCCAACCATTCTTGCACAATCGTGTCCAAATATTCCGTTGTAATCTTGTAAGGCAATGGAAACCACTGCTTATCGGGATCCCACCTAGCCTGAATATGAATGGAGTGGGACCCAACAATGAACTGAATGATCCTATGATACTTAGCCACAGTGTAGGGAGAGATTCTTGGAACAGATACAACGGTTGCATGCAGTGCCTCCCAATAGATCGAAAAATGAATTGCACAATCTGTTTGGCGACTTGGTTCTTCGACCCACCACAAGTTTTGATAGTGGGCACCGCGGTAAACCTTGGCTTCTTCAACCGTCATTGGCTTGTAGTCCTCTGGTTCCATCCAAGCAACCAGGGCAATGAGAATCAAAATACAGCTATAAGAAAATGGGTGCCCACTCTGAGCAGCGAGTGCATCTACGAGAAATTGATTTAACAAAAATAATGACCAGTTCATTTGAACTCCACCCACACATTTCTAAGCACAGGAGACAACTCCTGAATTGCATTGCACAGGTCGATTGCTGCAAAAAACTTTGCTAGCTAGAATTCTAGCGCCAATTCACACCATCTGCGAGTTGATACTGTCGATGCAATAGGCACGACCATCCTGTTGTAACCCGAAGTGCTCTTTTAGCTGCTTCGCAAGCCTTTTATCTACATATCATCCACGAATATATTGCGCTGGGTCCTCCCCAGGATTTTGCAACCCAGTAATGTTGGAAATCAAGTCGAAAGTAACAAGGATTGGCATAGTCATCCAAAGCGTCCCTCCATGGAAGCATGCCAACAGTTTCTTTACACATGCATGTGCTTTGTTCAAATGACAAAAGTGGGGGCATATTGATGAGCCCCTGTAATCCAAATTTCTCTAAGGAACTGGCCCATCGCTTTGGAATTTGCTGAACGAGGCCACCAGACACTATCATAACAGACTCGTGGGGCTCATCCCAGAAATATTTAAGCAAAAGCAAGTCATGGTTGTCAAACTTGAGCCAGATCAACGCAGGGATTATATCTATGGAGCATGTCATCCCTTCTGGCAGTGGCGGCAACTCGAGTGGGTACTTTTGGTTTTTCGACAGCTGTCGTGGCTTAGCGCATGGACGTGTAGGAGCAACGTATCAAAAAATATCATTCACCGAGACACCCCTGGGTGCCACGGACTCAACCCCTCCTGAGGTTGATGGCCCCATCTGGGCAGTGCCTTCTCCCTGCATTCGCATAGAGGCGATATTTTTTCGCTTCTCAGGGGGTTTCGTACTGGGTCTCTGAGCCTGGAATTTTCGCTTTGGAATGGATGATGAACCCACTGGCATACTCATAACTTACTGTTATATAGCCATGGGCTAAACAAAGGACTTGTATTCACTCTAAATTTCAATGGCGTCAAGGCTGCTCAACATCCCTTACCCCACAAAACCAGAAGATACAGTCAACAACACGAATTATACTCAACACTTAGCTCAATACTCTGCTCCCAATTCACCTTCTACTTCAGCTCTCACAACTGAATAATTCCAACCAACGCCTCCCGTGATGTGTTTTATAGCCACTTCTAATTCCAAATCCATCATTACCAAATCTAACTACACCATTATTGCCAAATCGGGTATTAATGACGCCAAATACACCGGTGATCTGATGCGGCTAACGATCGAATCACCAATTAATGCGGGTCGCTTCAACAAGCGCTGCTATCCAACTGGTTCAACTACCTGCATTTATTACCTCATTTTATTATCCCGCAGCTCGGCAACTGTCACAAATGGTCGACCAACTAGTGCCAACAATTGTATCTTCTTTGCACAGCCTCATTCTCGAGGCTCACCTCTTTATGCTGAAATCATAATTTTTTTATTTTTTTAGCGCTTCAGTTGGTGTGCATCACTGGCCCCATTCTATAGGGCTTCAAGCGACTCCCATTAATGAGCTTTGGTAACATGACACCATCTAATTGCTGCAACTACATGGCGCCTCCAGAGGTAATAGACGAAACAAGATAGGGACCTAGCTATTGCATTTGTAACTTACCTGGATGCTTGATAAACTTACTATCATATAATAGCACCAAATCTCCTACTGCGAACTATTTGTGCTTAATATAGCGATCATGCCATGCCTTCTGTCAATTTTTCACAACCTGTTGCTGGAATCCTGCAATGAAGTGATCCTCGTCAAGCTGAATTAGCTGTGCAACACGTGCTTCCAATGCCTCTACATCCACCATTCCCATTGCCGTAGCAATGCGCAAGCTAGGAATGATATACTCCATCAGCATGACTGCCTCTTTCCCATAAACCAACTTAAACGATGTGTGACCTATCAGCTTCTTGTAGGTAGTACGATAAGCCCATAAAACTGCAATAATTTTTAGATCCCAGTCATCGCGGTTGGTGTTACATACCTTGGTCAGCATTGTCTCCAAAATTTTGTTGAAGGCCTCAACAGTGCCATTTACCTACGGATGGTAGGGAGTTATTCTCTTATGTTGTACCTGAAGCTCCTTGGTTAGCACTTTTGTCATTTTGTTGACAACGTGACTACCTTGGTCGCTCATCAAAATTCGAGGACACCCAAAGCATGTCACAGTGTTCTCAAAGATAAACCATGTTGTTGTCGCAGTGGTACAATCAACAACTGGTTCATCCTATGCCCACCGATTCAGGTAGTCAGTTGCAGTGATAATATAATGGGTGCCAGTGCGCTTCCCTGGTAGATTGATAGGACCCGCAAATTCGATCACCCATTTATCAAATGGTTGCAAAATCACCTGCGGTACCAGCGGCATCTCGTCTCTCTGCGATGGTTTACCAGGCCATTGGCATACATCACAGCTCCTGGCATAGTTTGTGGCATCGTTATGCAATGCGAGCCACCAAATACCAGCACGCAACACCTTTTGAGTAGTGGCACGGCCTCCACAGTGAAATCCCGCAACACCTACGTGTGCTTCCTATATAATGGGACCCTGCTCATACAATAAGATGCATCGTCGCAATATCTCAATCGGTCCAAGTTTATAGAGTTTCCCTGCAATGAGTGAAAAATTGGAAGCTTTGATGACTAGCTGCTTCTTCTGGCTAATTGACATATCTACAGGGGCGAGGCCAGTAGATAAAAACTAAACAATGGGGCCATAGTAATCATCTGTGATTTCAACTCGGAATAATTGCACATCAGGAATCCCATCGTCAATATTAGTTAGTTCTTCACTTTTCTCAATACGTGACAGATGATTAGGGCCGACGTTCAACTCTCTTGCATTTACTACTATTTCAAAATCAAATTCTTGGAACAAAAGCAGCCACCTATAGATTCTCCCCCCCAACATAAGATTATTTACTAGGTATTGCAAAGCTGAATGATCAGTGAACATCTTAAAGTGTCCACCCAACAAATAATGCCTGAATTTTTGCAGAGCATATACCATCGCCAGGCCTTCCCTTTTAGTCGTGGTGTAATTTCATTCAGCAAACGATAACTTCCTACTAGCATACACTATGGGATGATCCAAGTTTCCTTCACCTGGTTGCACAAGAACAACGCGTAGCACAGTAGAAGAGGCATCAACGTGCACATGGAATTCCTTATTCTAGTCAGGGAAAGCCAGTATGGGTGCAGAGGCCATCTTGGCCTTCAAGGTGTCAAAATTGCCTTGACATTCCTGAGTCCATTCAAATGCAGCATCTTTATTTAGCAACTTCTCCATAGGAGCAGTAATCACAGCATATCCCCTAATAAACTTGTGATAGTAGCCTGTGTGGCCCAGTGTTTCTTGGAGAATTTTTACATTTGTCAGTGGTGGTAAACTAAGGATCAACACAATCTTTGCTGAATCTACCAATAGACCTTATTTGCATACGATGTGCCCAAGTAATATACCGAAGGGTGCACAAAAAATACATTTCTTGGAATTCAAGGCAATCTGATGTTGTCGACACCAATCCAGCATTAATCGTAGATTGTCTATGTGGTCTTTAGCCAAGCCATAGATGGTCTAGTCATCCATATAGATTTGTAGGAACTTCTAAATAAAATCCTTAAAGACTGTGACAACGACACGGGAGAATACTATGGGGGCATTTTTCAGTGCAAATGGCATGACGGTATACTAGAAACAACCCCACTCAGTGACGAATGTATTCTTATGGTGATCCTCTTTCATGATCTGGATCTAGTGGTAGCTCAAAAAACCATCTATGAAGGAATATACCTCCTGGCCACCTACACCTTCTGGGACTTCATCAACGAACGGGGTCAAAAATGGGTCATGCATACATGCATCATTCAATTTTCTTAGATCGACACAAATGCGAATTTCTCCAGTATTCTTGTCTTGGACCACCATTCGACTTATCAACTTTGATTCTTCTACCAGCTCGATAATCCCAGCATCAAGCATCCGATCAATCTCAGTTTTCATGTGATCCTTATACCGCGGGTTCAATCTATACAGCCTCTGGCGGACTGGTTTTGCAGTAGACTTGAGCAGAACCTTCATTTCTCCCAAATCGCTAAGGATACCCTTCATCTTGGAAAACCACATGGGGAACAGATCCTAGAATTCGTGCAGTAGATCTGTGATTTTGGCTATCGTCTCCTTGCCCCAATAGTCCCCAACATTGGCAAATTTTGGGTTTCCTGCCATCCCAATGTCGATTGTCCTAATACGCAGTGGCAGGTTCATCGAGTCCATCAGTATGTTGGGAGCTGCGACAATGCGAATTCTCTTAGACTCTGAGATATTAACATTCTGCAGCTTGTCGTCACCTTCAAGTTCCTCGGACAAGTTGTAGCACATAATCATGGATTGGACGGAGCAATTTGAATGGGGATCAACTAGGTATGCGATAGGGGTGACTTTTAGTACTATGTCACAGATAATGTGTAAAGAATTACATACCTCAGCATCGACATCCTGGAAGTTAAACGTCCGCACAAAGAAAACTAACAACTCCTCCCAAGTGGTAACGGTTCTGCGCAACTCTGCTGCTACATACCAAGACCATGGAATTTCTTCGAGAGTATGGACAAAAGTATGAACCCACTCATCTCTGGGTCACAATGTCCATAATTTCTGACATTCGATCAAATGACTGGCAGGGTCATTTTGTCCATGATATCTCCCAGCATTGTAAACCTCTACATCACAAAAATGGACCATCATCAATCTCTGGCACTGGTCCCATTCGTGGATCATCCGTTTCTGTGTCGCCCACCAGTGGGCTGGGGTAGCCTTTAGTGCTACGTCAAGAGCCAATATCCTTTGTGGTTCCAACAATTTCTTTTCAAAGTCTTGAAAGAACTCACAGAGTCTTGGAAGTCCTTCATAAATGGGCAACTCGACCATCTCAATGGTGACATGTCAGAGAGACTGCATAATTAACCCACACTTCCCGAAGGATACCTCATGCAACCGATTCTGCCAATTTTCTAGAGCATCATCAAAATATAAGGATGCGTAACTTTTGTTGCACCATCCAAGTTCACCGTCGAAAGTGGGATGGATGTAGTCCTCAGAGATGTTGTATGCTTGATCCCAACTTCTCCTGACTTCATCCTTTTCTGGTTCAATATAGCGTCATCCTTCCTGAGGGTCCATAGGAGCAATGACCCTAACATATTGGTTCTCGAACATCATAACTCAGTTTTTGAAGTTGATGACTACTATGCTATCATTAGCCCATCCAATTCCTAGTAGAGCTGGATAGGAGCCACCATCCTCTACAACTTCTATCACATCAAAGTCAGCACACATTTTCATACCTTCAATGTCGACAACCAAATTTGAAACACAACCGATGGGTTGAACCTTCGCCTAATTTGCTAACCGCAGTTGCACTGGTGACCATCCTAGCATTGGCTTCCCCATCGATTGCCACATTTTCCTCGTAAGAATGTTGACATTAGATCCAAGGTCCAGAATGACCGAGTCAACCTCATAATCGCTAATCTGGATATTCATCCTCATTTCCTTGCCTGTATTTCTTTTTTCAATGGAATTCATAGCAAAATCCTTCATTGTCTTATTTGAAAGGTGTAACAATGTCTCAAGATCAACAAGGGCGTCTGAGTCCTTTTCCAACGATAGACAACTTTCAAAACAATTACGCAGATTGTCATGCTGTCATGATGGTCCTACTTCTACAGATGGGTCAAAAGCAAAAGGCATGTCAATAATAGGCATGTTACCTAGATTCCTTCCAATCGCCTGCTTCGCTTCAAAGAAAGTATCTTTTTCTGTTGCAATATCAAATGCAACCTTTTTCTTTTCAGCAAGTTGAACAAGTTGTCATGGTCCATCATCACCAGTTGTCGCACCAGCACAAGTGACAATCCCAACATCGACATCCTTCATCCTTGGTTCTGTATGGATTGCTGCAACTATCGATCCTTGATTCAAGTTCTGGGATTGAGCTCCCGACTGATTCATAGCTTGATACATTGGTATATTCTGAGCCTTGGGTGGATTCTGATTCTGGGTGTCCTGCAACTGGGGAATATGGCCAGCCTGCCATTTCGCGATCAACTGAGGACAATTTTCGATGTTATGATTACTAGCTGCATAGTATGTACACTGCGCATGAGGACATTCTCTTTGATAGTTTTTGAATATCCCACATGTATAACACTGAATGGATTCCCGGCCTCAACCACTTCCTCGACCAAAGCCTCCACCGCAGCCCCTAAATCTTCCACAAAATCCCCCACAGGTTCCTCCCTATTGGAACTATGGTTGATCTAGCTGCTGCTATGGAAGTTGCTACTGAACATATTGCGCAGCTTGTGGCCGATTATACGGTGGTCACTCCACCTAGCTATACTGTGGTTTTACGACTATTTTCGGCTATGGTGCAAACTGCAGCTGTGCTACAAACTACGGCTGAGGTTGCGTAGGGACAAACCACAATCGAGGTGGCGATGTGTATGGTACTTGTATTGCTAGTTGCGCTACATGTGATGGTGCTTTTGCTATCTGGGGTTCCTCCCTTTTCACAAAGTATGAATTGTACATCCTTTCTTGGAGAAAATCATACACGAAGCAGTTTGTTCGTCATGTCCAACTGACTGATAGAATGTATAGTACGAGCTCTCTACTTTGGTAACCATCTTCTGCATGTAATCATAGTTCTCATGTCGATGCCCATAGACCTGGCAGATACGACACCACGGTGCACCAACACTACTCAGCGGATTAGGGGCTCCTGATAGCCAATAATTTTGAAATGTTGGACATGTATCTTTGGTGTGTCCACCTACATGGAAATGGGTACACCAAAGATCATCACAATCCTCCTTGGCCTTTTTGATGTCTTGCAACTGCAGTGTTAGATTGGCCAGCTGCGCCTGAATCTGATTCATTCCAACAGCAATTTATCCTACTGGTGATGCTTCCATTTTCATCGCGGTCTCTAGAGCCTCACTCCGTGTCACGATCTTTTGTTGCATTAATGGTTGTCGAATATGCAGTACAAGTGTTGCAATGAACCATTCTTTGTGTTGAACATTGCTCATCTAAAAACTGACCCAAGCCATCAATGTCTTAAATTGTTGATCAAAATCCCAAATCATTTCATTGGGGAATTGTTTGATCTCTTTCAATTCAGTAATGTACTGAGCTTTGAAGTTTAGCTTCTTAAATTCCTCAAATATCCATATCCTGATATTGTCCAATGTGTTTGTAGTACCTCCCTGAGGCACTCATGTGAATCTCATAAACCATTCCAATGCATGGCCCCTCAGAGTAGTGGCTAGCTGACTTTTCTTGACATCATCATTGGCAGTTTGTTGAGCAATCCAGATAGCTTCGCATAAGCACCAGTACTATTCTAGATCATCAATGCCATTTCCATTTAATATTGGCAACTTCATCTTGTCGCCCGCTATCCTGGGCCTTCTTCCTCTTGCTGGCGCTCTATTACTAGATTGTTGTTGACATGTTGGGCAAGTCGACATAGAATGCATGTTCCTTCCTTGTGGAGGAGTAGTGCGTGGAGGGGTAGGCATGCTACTGCTAGGGTTCGATCCTATCGTTCTTCTGGGTGTAGCCTGAGATTGTATATTGTCATCGTAACAGAAAGGTTGCTTCATCATGTGTGGTTGTTCTTCATGGTATCACACTTCGACTTCAGCAGGACCTTATCCTGTCCTCTGCCTCTTTTCTCGAAACATTGCTCCTCCCCTTGTACAACCACTTGTTTCTTCAACGGACTTTATATTCTCACCAGAAATCATGCCCATACACCCCTTATTTCCTTATGCATTTCCCCCCTTTCGGTTGTAGTGCCTACATCCCCCACACACCAGAGGTCCACTACTCTTGGTCCATCTTTAGGATACCCTTTTCATAGACTAGTTGCTTAATTGACAGTAGTAGTGACAATAAGAAGCGGCCATGAGGTCCACTAAAAAATTCTCTTTCTACTTCATTGAAATATTTATAAGTATAAACAACAAATTCAGTGATGTATCCCTCTAAGATACTATCCAACCATACCTCAACTACCCACAATGCCTTGTTGCTAGTTTCCTGCAGTGCTTGGATCAATTATAGGGTCCAGGATGTGAGCTCTCCTCCTTGGAAATTCATCTTTAGCTTAGCAAATTTGGTCAAACATTCATGCAAGAGTACCGAAAATTTGTAAAAGTATCACTCATGAGGACCATCATGGATATATTTATCCATCCATTGACTTGTCGACAATTTCGGGTTCTGGTTTTCAGCTTCAGCAAACTCCCGCAACATCTGATCAAACCAATCCTCGATCTCTAATCAAGATGGATGCCAAAACATATCCCCCTCCTAGTTGTAACTCGGTCCCGGCAACGAAACCATTTGTTAGCACAACCCACCAACAAAGCCTTGTCGACAGGGGTTCTGACTCTATTGATGTCCTGTAGCATGATCTCCGTGAGCACTGGCTTGAACATGTTTTACTCTTCACAGCAATGTCTACGAAGTAGACAAGCTCTCACCCGAGGCGTTCAGAGAGCTGTCAGATTTGAGTTTCCAATAGTGGGAAAGGAGGACATGGGGATCCGACTGGGGAGAACCATAACTTATGCAATCACCCTGTCTTATCACAGTATTAATCAAGAAACATCATACCGCATTCAATAGTCACAGAGATTTAACAGATCATATTAACAGAGCAAGGAAAAACTAACTCACATCATTGTATCAGAAGCAGAATCATAGCATCATAACAGATCTACATAAATTGCATTGCATCATTATAACAAAAAGCGGTACTGTCGCATCATAACAGACAACATATAGGGATTGAACCGTACTCAGCACATCTTATATTAATCCTACCCAAATACACCACATTACACAATCCTTCTCCAAAACCGGAGAGTGCATTAAAAGAAACCTAGACAAAATCGTTGGTCAAGACAGAACAATATCCAAATCAGAGTGTGCGCGATGCAATGCCAAATTAATCTCTATTTATCCTTACAAAAATGTATCTATAAATAGGCTTATTTCTTCACCTCAAGGGTCCACTATTAACTAATTTCTAACTACTACTGACCTATTGCAACAGAATTGGGCCCACGTATACATAAAATATTCAAAAAGTGGTTACTTCTCCGCTTATTGCGTTAAACGACCCTTGTGCGGTACCATGTGAGCTTGTGCGGCTACCACGACTTTGCGCAACTCACTCGCCCCAACCCCTTGCCAACATGTACCTCCTGTACAAACATGTACCTTGTGTACATTCTTCTTTTCAGGTTCTCATAGAAACCAACTTTATATGTACCAAATATCTCTCATGTCATTTGATTGTTTGCAGTCATGGTACCCTGGTTATCAACATGGCTCTCTGTATTATTGCCATTACCAAGTCTTGGTACCCGCATCGTTTCCATAAGTAAAAGTGACAGTATATCATCAATATTTTAAAAACAAGTATTTTTTTCCATCTATCAAATATTTCAATATTAATTATCCTAGGAAGACTTATCTATAGCCTTATTATAACATGCAAACATAATGATTATAGTTTGCATATATTAGAATTTATACATGTGCATACTTTCTACAAAATAGGAAATATATGTATGTGTCACACATAGTTTCCCATTGTGATCATCCATATTTATTCCCAATGATTTTTACTATGCATGTCAACTTAGAAAATATTTAATCGAGGTTTTAAGAGCAATATTGGTTACCTCATTCCAAGTTGATCATGTTATCTTATCAATTACTAGACGATCAACATCTTGGTGTCTCTTTTCAATCAAGCTTCTTTAGTTCAACAACAATAAACATTCATGATGTCCTTGTTCCCCAAAATGTTGCTATGATATACACAATCCAGTTTTTGCATAACTCTTCATAACATAATCATCATATAAGAAAGTATTTCCCAACAAAAATGTAGGTTATAGAAAACCTTCTTTTAGTCTCGATATAATCATATAATTAGACCAAGTCAATGATAATAAATTTACCACTACCCAATAAATGATTCAACTTTTAGATATTTATTCCAGAGTTCTTAATTACTCAACTCCAACTATATTCCATCAAGTCCCTTCCATTTCCAAGACCATTCATCTATTACCAATAGTATACACAAGTGAAGGTTTATAAAACTTATAACGATTATTCAATTCCGACTAACATTTCAATGCATATATTGCATTCTTATAATTTCCATTAACAAAATAATTCATCATGTTTTGTTAATGTAGTCCTATCAAGGACTTTATCAATCAGGACTTACCACATCATGTGAAAGTGGAAGTGTTATCGCTTAGCTTTTAAGGAGACACTCTTTCCCTTAAAACATTAGAGACACTTAAAATTGTATCACACATTCTATTAATCAATGGTCGATGTATGTTAGTACCCATAGAACAATAAATATCGTTATATTAACACATTTCTTCCCTACTAACGTATATACATGAATTATTACAAACTGTATTTCATGATCGAGATAAAATTTCCTTCTAGTAGGACACCTCAATTTGTTAATGAAGACCACTCTTGGTTACTTTGGAACATCAAGGATAGTCCATAATATTATTAAAGAATCATTGTCTTTCCACTAATCATATACTTTTGCAAAATTTTAATGTGGTTATAACATCTACATCCTTCTTCTACGGTTGTTACTTGTATTAGTTTAATTTGCATCTAAAGTTCTGAGAAGATAAGAACACTATTTAGTAGTCCATAATAAGCTATCATAAGGAGCCTATGCATTGTGCAATTATGAATTTTACAATAACTTCTCTCTTTCATGTTATCGATACTTTTCTAAGGAAAAAAAAATGAGCTCTAATGAAAACCATGAAAGGGTACTTATCTCGTCTAAGATGACTGAATCGTCAATCTAGAATGACATAATCGCCATACATACATACATATATATATATATATATATATATAGAAAGGATATTAGACCCATCAATTAATTCTTTGAAAACTGCAAGGGTAGTTGATTTTCATCATTTCATTTCCTACTATACAAATTCTTCAAATATACGACATAGTCATCATGTAGCAAAATGACAAGTAGAAAGAGTCCTTAGTAAAGTTTTCTTTTCTATAGGATCTTGCTGTAATCAACATTCAAATAGTCATTTTCACTTCAATGGCGATAAATTTAAACAATAAACTTAGATATATATATATATATATATCTGTGTGTGTGTGTGTGTGTGTGCGCTTACCATTCACCATTAAGTATAACTGACTCGTCATGCACGAGTGAAGCCGTCCCTAATATTTATCATATTGCTTCTTGTTATTTGCAACAACTCGATTCTTAGTTCGCCCAATTTGTACCTTTATGTCCATCCCATATAGGTTCAAGTGAAGTAACATGGGATGTGATACCATATGTAACATACCTATAATATCATCAATAGATCCTTGGGGTAAACGATGTAAAATTTTTCTTTTAATGAAATCATTCAAGTACACCAATTTGTTAGCCTCATTGAATATTGAATTTATAATCAAACCTAAGGTTACAAGTTTGTAAAAACAATCACACCTACCAAACATGTAAATGGAGACTACTATTGTTTAACAGTTAGTGATTCCATACTCTTACAAAATGGAGGCCCTTCACCCCCAATATATATCTTAGGTATTTTCTATATTGTCCAATAAACACCTTAAATGATTAAAGATACTTCAATATTGAAAATTATAACCAACATAAGAAGATATAAGATATTAAATCTCACTGATGTAAATACCATGAAGTCTCTTAACCATATAGGATATGGAAATCATGGTTATTGTGTCAGCTGCATTCAAGCACCATTCCCTTTAATAATTAATCACAATAATAATGGATGTACATATAAATTATACAAATAATATGTCATACACATTTTCCTTAAGTTCACACCTATTCTTACATTTCCCATACATGAGTAGGAAGGTATACATATCCTTGAGACAATAATAAAAGATTCAAGCAATCTCAAGCCATACAAGTACATTACAAGATTCTTAGTCCAACAAGTATCTCCTAACATTTATTATTTTACACCTAGTCAAGACATGAGCAATATGATAGCCACCTGACATCCCATTGTATGTAATGATCGCTTTCAAGCACACTAGTAGGAGATGTGGCTCTAGTATCTTGAGTAGTCTGCTTTGGAACAACAAGATTAGTTATTTGAACAAATACTTCCAATAATAAAGGGAACCTAATTTATAAAAATATGTACGTCTGTATAATGATTCACCATACTATATTCTAATTCCTTTCCACTATTGGAATGCATTCTCTACACCCACAACTTGAAAATCATGTTAATTCAATATACATAGGAGCAAATAAATCAATTAATACTTTTAACAGCATAAGATACATAACAATATTGAAACATGATAAAATATCTCCATAATCGTGAGTTAACCATTACGACTACTTAAGTGACTAAAATCATGCCTGCGACTTTCCTCCCAACCACTGACTCCATTTGTCGTGTGTTTTTCTGCCTAGAGTCACCCTCGGAGTCACCCTCGAGCTTGACGACGAATCCAGTAAGGTAATTTTATAACAAACATATACTCTCACTTCTTTCTATCGATATACATCATGCATTGGGAACTTTGGAGAGTATACAGTATGCTAGCCTTGGGAAACATGTGCAGGATTTAGTTTTCAAACCCCCGATATGCAAATCCTAAATAAGGCCACCATGAGAAGGGTTTAGATCATAAAACATCACAGACCACTTGAAATGTATTCTATTTCTAAATTTCCTATCTCATATCTATACCAGAATCTCAACGTTATGTACTTGCAACATTTTTACCCAATCTATATGATAATAACTTTGCATCGATTCTTTACAGTTCAAACCTTAAATCCTGTATGATAGTCATTTACAACGTTACTTTTCCATATTTATTAACGATTTCCAACGTTTTACACCAGTATCGTTCAATATATAAGATAATACACCTGCAACGATTCTTTACAATCTGATAAAGAATTCAAACCATAAAAAATCCTAGCAACGTTTTTATAGATCCGAACTGTTTTATAATCCATTTACAATGATACAGATCTATGCAAGAATTTAATGATATAACAAAGAATTCAACCAATGAACCTAGCAGCATTTTACCAGATTCAATTTGTATGTAAATCCATTAGCAGTAATCCAGATCTATGCAATATTTTAATGATACAGTAAAGAATTCAACCAATGAACCTAGCATCATTTTACCAGATCGATTTTTATGTAAATCCATTATCAACGATCCATATCTATGCAATATTTTAATGATATAATAAAGAATTCAACCAATTAACCTGGCAGCGTTTTACCATATTCATTTTCAAAATGCAAGGTTTAAATAATGGCCGTAAATTGCAGATCTAACTCCAATAACAAAAAGAAAGGATTACATAGTAACCATAACCTACAATATTATAGATCTGACTCCAAAACAATGCAAGGTTCAAATCAATACTTTACTAATATTACAGATATGATTCCAATAAAATAAAAGGTTTAATCATAAAAATAACTTACAGTTACTTCAAATCGGACTCCAATAAACGCAAGGTTTAATCGTAAGTATAACTTACAGTTACTTCAGATCAGACTCAAATAAAGGCAAGTTTTAATCGTAAACATAACTTACAATTACTTCAGATCTGAATCCAATTACCGAAAGGCAAGTTTTACATATTAACCATGCCCTACAAAAATTTTAGATCTGACTCCAACAAAATGCAAGGTTTAAATCAATAGCTTACGGATCTTACAGATTTGATTCAAATAAAATCAAAGGTTGAATCGTAAATATAAGTTACATTTACTTAAGATCAGACTCCATTAAACGCAAGTTTTAATCGTAAACATAACTTACAATTACTTCAGATCGGACTCTAATAAATGCAAGGTTTAATCATAAACATAACTTACAGTTACTTCAGNAATAAACGCAAGTTTTAATCGTAAACATAACTTACAATTACTTCAGATCGGACTCTAATAAATGCAAGGTTTAATCATAAACATAACTTACAGTTACTTCAGATCTGACTCCAATAACCAAATGGCGAAGTTTACATCTTAACCATACCCTACATATCTTATAGATCTGAGTCCAACAAAATGCAAGGTTTAAATAGATACCTTATGAATATTAAAAATATGATTCCAATAAAATCAAATGTTTAACCATAAAAAATGTTGAAACATTGTAACTTCAAAGGATATCCTAAATGTATTTTACTAATGTAACCGAAGGGAGATGTTATTATTCGTCCAACTGGGTGTTACTATTGTATTTGGTCATCATAGAGTCATGAGGTAAATCCTCCACTTGTGTGAGGTCTTTAGTGCCCTAATAAATAATATAATATATCATTTTGAGTATTCCTAGGTGAAGTCTACGGGGTCTACTTATCTGGTGGAAAAGCCAATTGACACATGTATATAAATAGAGGAGATGTGGTTATTATTTGAACATAGAATCACTCACTTGTTTAGCGCATAGGATAGAGAGAGAGACAGAACAGAAGGAGGAGAACACCTATTTTATGGGGTTGTCTTTTGTACATCTTATACAGAGGAAGTTTTTGCTGGGTTTTCTTCCCCTTGAGGGTTTTCCACAATAAATGTTGTGTTTATCTTGAGATTTTGTTTCTATCACTGATTCTTGATATGTTGCTGCTATTATTTTGAATTGAATACTATTGCATCTAGTCTAGCATATGAAAACTTAACATCGTATCAGATCTAAGTTGATCATAGCATATTTCACAAGGTGAAATTCTTCCTCCTCCCTCTACGGAAGAAATTAGGGTTTTTGCAAAAGTTAGAGTTTTGAAGATCTGCTTACATATAAATTTGTGTGCCCTCCCAGAGTGCATCTATTGAGCCCTAAATAGAGTTTTTTGGGTGGCTATATCTCCAGGAAAGCCAAACTCTATTTTGGCAGTGAACTAGAAAAACTTCAGTGAAATAGAACCAGACAATCTGCAATGCTGCAACCTTGCAAGTAGGATTTGAAGAGTAAATATTAGGGATCTCTAGAAAGCAGTTGGATCAATAAACTCCCCTCCAAGAGCATATACTAGTAAGGTCAATCTCCTATTTTGATAAATTTCAATTTCGAGTGACTTAATGGGCAAGATGGCCCCAACCACTGAGCTTGAGGATAAATTGGAAGGCCTAAAAAACTTTCTATCTTGGAAGTATAGGATTGGCCTCATTCTAAAAGAGAATGGTCTTGAGAATTACATCAAGAATGAAGTTGTAGAACCTCAAGAAGCTGAAGCTAAGGAGAAACATGAGCACGACCTAATCAAGGCAATTAGGATCATTGTTGATTCGATTAAGGATCACTTGATATCTCAGGTGTCATCTAAGAAGAAACCTAAGAAAATGTATGATGCACTTTCCAGAATGTATGAAGGAAAGAACATCAAAATAAAGATGAATTTGAGAGCTCAACTGAAGAGAACCAATATGAGTAAAGTAGAATCTATTCAAGATTACTTCACAAGAGTCTCCAAGATCAAAGAGAAGCTAAGTGCTATTGGAGATACCCTTGATGAGGATGAAATGGCCTCCCTAGACNAAGGAGAATCTATTCAAGATTACTTCACAAGAGTCTCCAAGATCAAAGAGAAGCTAAGTGCTATTGGAGATACCCTTGATGAGGATGAAATGGCCTCCCTAGACCTTGGGACTCATTCATCCAAACTCGTTGTGCAAGAAAAGAAAGTATGAAGTTTGAAATAGTATTGGAAGATTGCATATAAGAAGAAGCTAGACTAGCCAATAGAGAAGCTCTTCTCAGAGAAGATGATCAGGTTCTAGTTCCCCATAGTAAAGAAAGAAATCAATCAAACTTCAAGAGGAGTAATCATAATCCTTCAAAGAAGAAATTCCAGAAGAAAAAGAAGAAGGATTACTCAAAGTGTCAATGCTACAACTGTCATAAGATAGGAAATCTTGCTAGAGAATGTCCATCATCAAAGAACAACAATAACAAAAGGGATCATGCTCATCTAGCTGAAGATGAGAATGAATAAATACCTCAAAAGAGAACTAGAGCTGAAGATGTATAAGAATATGTGTTATTCTTTGCAATCTTTGGGTCTGTAACACTTGGAGAAGATACATGGCTTATTGATAGTGGTGCCTCTAAGCACATGACAGAAAAGAAAACAACTCTATCAAATCTTGAAGAGAAGAACTATCCCTAGAAGGTATCATTGGGAGATGACTATCAATATCCCATCAGAGGTATAAAGCTACAATCTTGGCTCTGGGACGTCCATGAAGATGAAGGAAGTATTGTATGTACCAGGTTTGAAAAAGAACCTACTCTCCATCTCAGCTCTAGATAAGAAAGGATATAGAGTTTATTTTATAGATGGACAAGTACTTATGTGGTCGAAAGGAAAGACACTTGAATATGCTATAGTCATTGGAGAAGAAGGAGGAGGAATGTAGAATATCAAAGGAAATCCAGAGATAGCCCTTGTCCATGAGACTACCATCTCTTGTGAACTATGGCATAGGATACTTGCTCACATCAACTACAAAGAATTTCCCTATGTGAGTAAGGTGGTAACAGGGTTACTAGATCTGAAGATCGAACATAAGGGAATCTGCAAGGGATGTGTATAGGGAAAGAAAATCAAGAATCCATTTCCAAAAAGTGACACAAAGACTAAAGGTATGTTGGACCTAATCCATTCTAATATATGTGGTCCTACACCCTCCATATCCTTAAGTGGATAGGAATACTATGTCACATTTATTGATGATTATTCAAGAAATACTTGGATACCCTT
>LPNX011026128.1:273553-284815 GCA_001517045.1 Pseudotsuga menziesii
CATGACATGCCAAAGCCCCATAAACCCCCTACTATGGATATCTCTCGAAAGAGAAAACCTACTTGGGTAAGAGAAATCATACAGGAAGCAAAAAGACATGGAGCACCAAAAGGCTCCAGAAGAACCAACAAAAGATCAAATCCATATTCCAGTTATATAGATTTGATGTGTGATCTTGTATACCAAGAACCTACCACCTATGAGGAAGCTGCACCGAAGAAAAATGGGTTGAATCAATGATGGAAGAATACCAGTTGATCATGAAGAATGATGTTTGGGATATTGTTCCCAAACCAGAAAACAAGAGTGTGGTTTCTTTGAAATGGATCTACAAGATAAAACATGTTGCGGATGGAAGTATTGAAAAGTACAAAGCAAGATTTGTAGCTAGAGGATTCTCTCAGAAAGAGGGGATCGATTACGAAGAGACATTTTTTCCAGTAGGAAGGTACACTTCCATCAGAACTATCATGGCACTTTCTTCCATGATGAAATGGGACTTACACCAAATGGATGTAAAGACAATGTTCCTTAAATGGCGTGATTGAGGAAGAGTTTTACATTGAACAACCACAAGTATTTAAAGACAAATACAGAGTGAATAATGTATCCAAGTTGAAAAAGGATTTCTATGGACTGAAGCAAGCTCCTAGAGCTTGGTATGGAAGAATAGATAACTTCTTGACAAGAATGAGATTTCCCAAGAGTAAATTTGATCATAAGATTATATGAATAATATGGATGATGAACTAGTCATACTATTGTTGTTTGTGGATGATCTATTTTTGACTAGAAATGAGAAATAGATCAAGGATTGCAAGAAGAAGCTAGCTGAAGAATTAGAGATGAAAGATCTTTGATTGATGCATTATTTCCTAGGGCTGGAAGTNTTTCTGACTAGAAATGAGAAATAGATCAAGGATTGCAAGAAGAAGCTAGCTGAAGAATTAGAGATGAAAGATCTTTGATTGATGCATTATTTCCTAGGGCTGGAAGTGTGGAAGAACCTAGAAGGAATATTTCTGAATCAGGGAAAGTATGCAGTATAAATCTTGAAAAGATTTTATATGTTGGATTGTAAAGCCATGGCCACACCCATCGACAACAACTTAAATATGTTGTCTGATGAGACATTCGAGCTAGTGGACATGACTCACTATAGATAGATTATTGGGTCATTAATGTATCTAACGAACAAAAGGCTAGATATATGCTTTCATGTGAACCCCTTGAGTCAGTATCTAGTTAAACCTAGACGGGTTCACTTGATAGCTGCAAAGCATGTAGTGAGTTACCTAAAAGGTATGATTGATTTGGGACTGTATTGTGGGAGATATCATGACTACAATTTGTATGGATATACGGATGCAGATTGGGAAGGAAGTGTGACAAACAGAAAGAGAACCTCAGGTGGATGTTATTGTTTGGGATCCACCATGATCTCATGGTTTAGTAAGAAAGATCCCATTGTTTCTCTCAGTACAACTAAAGCAGAGCACATCGCAGCTTGCTCTACTTGTTATGAAACGATATGGCTTTGGAAGATGATGTCAGGAATATTTGACATGGAGGTGGACACCACAATAATTTTCTGTGACAATAAAAGTTGTATGAAGATGACAGAAAATTCAACGTTCCATGACAAATTGAAGCATATATAAATATGATATTTCTATATAAGGGATATCGTACAAAAGGGAGCCATCAAGCTCTAGTATGTGGGTATTGATGAGAAAGTTTCTTATATACTGACCAAGCCTCTATATTCAATGAAGTTTGAATATTTCCGCGACAAGAATGGTGTAGTTCGAAAGGAATTTCCTCACAAGGAGGAAGAGTGATGGGACTACAAATGATGGACCCTCTTCAAAAAGGAAGATCAAGTCGAAGACATGAACCCTCCTCTGATAAAGGGGGAGCAGGTTGATAATGTGAAACTTCCTAGGAAAGGGGGAGTAATGATGAGACTGACATCGATGATGGATGACAGTGATGATGGTTTGACATTTATTTGTGGACGATAGTATCCTCTCTTGAGGATGGTAGGTATAACACTATGTGCATGAGAGTGGTCCTTACTAGTTAAAGGATGACCCTACAAGATGTTACTCTCGCATGGAGAATACTCACATTCATTTGTGAATACCGTAGATTAAAAACTTAGTCAGGGGTTTTCCTAACCTCAGTGGTCTGTATTCTCTATGATGAGTCCTCACGGATGCTAGGACTGACATTGTGTATGCAGTCGAGATCTACCTTGCAGACTATACTCTTGTATGGAGAGTATGGCTACGTTCATATGTAGATTCCATAGAATAACAATTGCTTAGGAGTGGTCCTAACCTGTGTGGTATGGATGCTCTATGATGAGTCTTCATGGGAAACATAGTATAACACTCACTTGGGAGTGGTCCTAACGTGTGAGGTATGGATGTTCCATGATGGGCCAACATTGTGTATGCGGTCAAGATCTTCTCCGCAAACAATACTCTTTCTTGGAAGAGTATGCTTGCACAAAAGTGTACATAGTGTAGTATAACACTCACTTGGGAGTGGTCCTAACTTATGTGGTATGGATGATTTATGATGAGTCTTGATGGACGATAGGGCCAGCACTAGGTGTAGTCGAGATCTACAATTAGTTGCAGATGATTCAGCTGATCGATTTCATGGATCACGCTGATGAAGGATTGCANGAGTCCTGATGGACGATAGGGCCAGCACTAGGTGTAGTCGAGATCTACAATTAGTTGCAGATGATTCAGCTGATCGATTTCATGGATCACGCTGATGAAGGATTGCATCATCCTTGGACTTATTTCCTAAAGCGATCGGGATTAATCATCCCACAAATAGATCATGTGTAATGTAGTTAGTGTGGCAAAAAAGGATCAAGTAGATCGAAGTACGGTAGTGAAGGGTCAAGTAGATCGAAGTGCGGCTGAAAAGGATGAAGAAGGATCGAAGGAATGTTACAAAGGATAGAAAGGATCAAAGCACTGCAGCAAAAGGATTGAAAATATCGAAGTGTTTCTACGAGGGATTGAGAAGATCAAAAGGCTACTGCAGAAGATCGAAGTGCTATTGCAAAGGATTGATAAGATCGAACTGTTGTTGCAAATGATTAATAAGATCAAAGTGCTACTGCAAAGGATTGAGAAGATCAAAGTTCTGTTGCAAAAGATCAAGGTGCTGCAAAGGATATAGAAGATCGAAGTGCTGCTACAAAGGATCGAAAGATCGATGCGTTTATGCAAAGAAAGGATCAAGTGATCATGTAATGCAGAAGATAAAGAGTAACTGATCCAGTTACTAATTATGAAAAACTTCATGTGATGTATAGATATATTACCTCGATGTATTGTTGTAATTGTCTCTCTGTTCTCTTATAGTCTGTGATGATGTTGTCATCAGAATAACCTTCTCATTAAGGGGCAGTGTTGAAATATTGTAACTTTATAGGATATTCTAAACATATTTTACTAATGTAACCCAAGGGAGATGTTATTATTCCTCCAATGGGGTGTTAGTATTATATCTGGTCATCATAGAGCCATGAGTTAAAGCCTCCACTTCTGTCGAGTCTTTAGTACCCTAATAAATAATATAATATATTGTTTTGAGTATTCCTAGGTGAAGTTGACCCATAAAAATTAGTGGGGATGACTTCTCTAGTGCAAAATCCAATTGACACATGTACATAAATAGAGGAGATGTGGTTCTTATTTGAACACGAACTCACTCACTTGTGTAGCGCATAGGAGAGAGGGAGAGATGGNAGTGTAAAATCCAATTGACACATGTACATAAATAGAGGAGATGTGGTTCTTATTTGAACACGAACTCACTCACTTGTGTAGCGCATAGGAGAGAGGGAGAGATGGAACAAAAGGAGGAGAACACCTATTGTTTTAGGGTTGTATTTTATACATCTTATGTAGAGAAATTTTATGCTTAGTTTTCTTCCCCTTGAAGGTTTCCCATGATAAATGTTGTGTCTATCTTATGATTGTGTTTCTAGCCGTTATTCTTTATATGTTGCTGCTATGATTTTGAATTGAATACTATTGAATCTAGTCTAGAATATGAAAACTTAACAAACATAACTTAAAGCTACTTCAGATCGGTTTCCAATAAATGCAAGGTTTAAAAAGAAACATATCTTACAATTACTTCATATCATACTCCAATAAATGTCAGGTTTAAAGCAGAGACTTCATAATCTATCCATATTTCATACTTATAGCTAGATCTGAATATAATCAAATCCTAAACCGCATACTACTTGATGCAAACTTTGGCAATGATTTGCACCAGATCACGGATTCTGAATTATCATTGATCATTAGAAGCTTGTAGGAAGGATGCTTGGTTTGGAAAATGTTAATGGACAAAACATCCAGCAAGAATCCCCCCTCTCTATTACCCAAAAAGGGCTTTTTAAACGCGTTTAACCTCAAGAGGACACATGGAAGAAGTAAGTATCCATGTTTCTTTTGAAACAAGGAGGCACTCAAAATTCTTTCAAAGGCGAATCATGTAACAATTTTCAATAAATCAATGACTATATTCCTCATGTCTCCTGTCCTATTATTCGACCAACTTGGGGCCATTCTTATTTAAAAGTAGTGAGTATGTTTTAACTACTTTATAGGTATAACAATGTCCATCTACACATGTCATTTCCTTATCATTCGTTAAATATCTCTACACACTATATAATAATGCTTTCCATCTATACATGTTATTTCCTTAACATTCATTAAATATCTCTATACATTATTATTAATATAAATATATATTAACTTTATTTCATGTTAATAGTTGCCTATCTTGCTCACAATTTAAGCAGGTATGGAGTTTATGAGTGGGTAGTATGCCATTAATGATTTTAAGTCTACGCTAAGGATTTTTAGCCGACTTCCCCTTTTGGTATACCATTGAATCCATGATGACACCAGGAAATCTTCATTAGTTCCCCAACGCTTCACTCATCTTTTTTGTTTCCCCTTAGTGGATCTGGCCCCAATCATTCTTTGATTGTTTCAAGCTTCTAGTCTCCTAACCCTATCAATTTCATCCACAACTTTTATCAAATCATAATCGGTACTTTTAGTGCCATTTACTTACACTTTCCATCTTCAGGTCGAGGTAGTAAGGGGTTTTTACACTCTAGTCATTCATATTATTGATCTTATTCTTGTACAAGATGTACCTAGTCATAGAGATAGTTTTTATGGGGGGAAGACCCACTTGTATAAGAAGAATAGGATAAGGTGTATTGCTCTTAATTTGGAGGTTATATAGGATAAGGTTTGAGCCTCCTAACTTTCTAAAACTATAGTGAGCTTGGAAATCTTCTTGGAAAGCTTTTTGAGCATAGGAACAAGATTTTATGGTAAACCAAGTTTTATATTTCTAAAGGTCCAAGAGACCGAAGTTGGTCTTAGAGGACGTTAATCATCATCATCATCATCATGATAAATCATTTTTGAATTTGCTTGATATTTCTCCAAGATTTTAGAGATATTTTACAACTCCAAATTCACAATGGTACAATGTAATGGTAGTGATAATGAATAAGGGAAAAACTAAATTATAAGAAAATAAAAATGTAATCTACATATTATAAAGAAATGAAAATTTTAAAGAAATATTAAAATTGTATATAGATTCATCTTAAATTTGCATCTATGATGTATCCAACACGTCTAAGAAATTTCTCACTATTCATATTTGATATCATAGGTTTAATATCGATGTGATTTTAGAATTTTTATGTTTATGTAAAATCTAAATTTATGTAGCAATACCCTGCCAAATAGCTTTATTTTTAATTTTTTGGTGTAATTTCAGACATAGTTAACTATAGTGAAACTTTTAAAATACTATGACAAAATTTTATTTCATCATTATTTTTAATTAAAAATAGTATTTTTTGTTTGTTTGCTAGAACCACCCTAGCTTGCAAAAGTGGCCTTTGGTGTAATAAACCATGACCCACACTAAGCTCTCAAAATCACTAAGGGATTGGCCAAGCCTCAAGTGGTTTGATTTTGGGTTATTAATTTAAGCAAGTTATTAAGCAAGTTATTAATTTAAATCTAAACTAAACTGGTTTGAATATGAAGGTGTCACTCAAGTATTAGACTGAGATCCTTTCTAACTTTTTTCATATATATAAACTTACCTAATGCTCTCTTCACGTATGTATATATGTGTTGCCTCCCTTGTCAGGTGACGAAGATCGCATTGGTGATTATTATTTTTTAATTGAAGCATTTCAAAAATATTTTTAATTTAAAGTGATTTCCAATCATTTTGAAACTGTTATGAAGCACATTAAATATTCATATCACGGTTATGAAAAATATTTATAATTTATAGCTTGTTATAAGAATATTCACATGGCTCCGCTACGTCTTACCTAAAACCGAATAGAATATATATTTTTAACCCCGAAAGATAAAAACTCAGAGGGAGAAATCGGGTAATAAATATCGTGTACTCATTCAACTACAGAAATAAAAAATAACATTAAGTTACCTATGTTTGAATCTATTAGTCTTGGACATGCCATCGTTTTTATATCTGTGAAAAGGCTCTGGAGGTTGGTAACCCTAAAAGTAGGTTGAAACCATAACCCTGCATCAAGAATCTTTTATATAGGCATCAGCCGGATTTTTGAATTAAGCAATCCATTCTAAGTAGTCGGCGTAAGAAAGCGAAAATGGAGAAGGCGGGTTTCCAAAATTAGGGTTCTTGGTTCTTATTCAACCTCAGAAATTACAGCTCGCGCACGTAACGTCAACCTTTTCTTTGACAGGACACTGCTATTCTAAATTTTCATGGCTTACTTCAAAATCGGCCATTGCTCTCCTACGCTTTCTCCCGAAGACATCAAAGCTGCCCCAAAATTAGCAACAGCAAAAATTAATTTAAACTGACCTGATCAACTCACCAGATTAGCAACAACAAAATTTAATTTAAACTGACATAATCAACCTACACATCGATCAGAACGCAATAGATCAATCTCCATCGATCATTGCCAATTGAAAAGCAAGGGCATAAGAGGCTAGAGTAAAACTCACGTCCACAGTTAAAAATTTGCAATCACCGATAAATAAGTTGATAAATACATAGGATTCTTGACAAATAATTGAAAATAATTATTTTTAATTTATTAGCATTATAAGAAATAGTAATGAACGTGATTTGATATTGTAATATCCCGAATTTTGGACCTAACACATATGGCTATGAGCCCCATTGATTATCATGTTACTTTGATGTTTTATTATGATATACTAGGTCGAAGACTACATTGCATATGAACATGATGATTTGTTCGATATACTAGGCGTAAGCCATTTGCATATATATATATATATATATATATATATATATATATATATGTTTGTTTGTGTTGGGTGTGGACCCTAAAGCATATGTTTTGTGTTGAGCAAGAAGATCTAGAGCACATGAGTACTTACATTTGTGTTGAGCATGAAGCTATGGAACACATGAAAAGATAATTTGGAAGTGTTGGGCATAAGCCTTGGAGCTTTCCATGATTGATGTTGAGCATAAGCTCTTGAACATCGGATCCTTGGCCATTGTATCTCTAGGTGTACCCTACAAGTCCATCCTAGCATTAGTGTTGAGTGAAGAGCTCTCGAATTGCACTATGTTTGTAATGTCCTCTATTTGTATGCCTTAAGACACCTTTATGGTTTGAAGTTGGTCCACAATGCATCGGGAATTCCCTGGAAACTTACAAGGGCGATCAACGGATGCCTAACGCAGATCTTATAGGACTTCCTTTTATTTCTTTTAATGTTATCTTCTTTCTTTTATTGTTATCTGCCAAGGTTACCTCGTCAGATCTAAATGAACTTTATCGAAGAGTTATCAATCGGAATAATACTCTCCCTGTTGTTTTTAGCATTGAGTATGGGCTTTGGTAAGCGCTAGAAGTTACTGAAAATAATTAGTGATTCCCGAGTGAAAACGACTCGAGAAAAATATTGATGTCATCTCACTTATTTATAAGTGATTAAATAAAATTTTGAATTTGTGTATTCTCATCAAGTACTGAATAACTACCATGTTATGCGAGAGAATCCAACATGCGAGGATGTTTAGAGTCTCCTAACCTAATAGACCTAACCATCTACCTGATGACCTTAGTGAAGAAAGTGTCATAAGTCTAGGGATCACAATATGTGATACCCCAAGATAGATGTTAAAATTAGAGATGATTCATGGCCTTATGATATGGTAAAATTAGAAGAAATAAATCGAGTTATATGTATTTGGGACATAGACATGATTACGAGAAGAAAACAAGGCCTTTGATGTTAGGGGAAGCCTCTGGGAATATCATATTAACACATATACCTTGAAACACCACATAAGACATCTTAATGGTATCCTTTTCTAATATTGGGGTTATCCATGTCACTAAGGGGTTTTAAGCAAGCTATATATGGGTTTCAAGGCCCTTGAAAAGTTTAAGAGGGGCGAATTAGGCCTTATCCCCTTATAAAATATATTTGGCATCCATGACCAAGAAAAACACCTCGAACTAGTACACACAACCTACTACAGGGGGTATGATTTACCTCTAAGTGAAGACATCATTGCCATTATGAGGGTTTTCCTAGTATATAAGGATATCATGGATTTGTATAACGTCATAGGATGGAACGTAGGTCTCAAGTCCTAAGGGAAGATTTGAAACACATCCATGAAGCACCAATGTAATTGTTGGTATCTGAGTGTTTATATAATAGACACCAGGTATCTTAGAACCTTAGACATACTTGTGGGAGGAATAATATGAGTTACACCCTAAAGGAATGTTTTAGGAAGCTCAACATAAAAGAAATGAATCTAAATATCACATAGGAGATCATGCACTATCTAGGAGATCATTATCCTTAAAGTGCGATATTGGTGGAAATATGCAACTTTGTGCACTAAAAAGGGTCTTGGTCCANAAAGAAATGACTCTAAATATCACATAGGAGATCATGCACTATCTAGGAGATCATTATCCTTAAAGTGCGATATTGGTGGAAATATGCAACTTTGTGCACTAAAAAGGGTCTTGGTCCATGGTTGGGGAAGAAATTGAGTGAATTATACCCTAACATAATACTATTGACATAATCGAAAATGATGAAGGACATTAACCATAAAATAAACCCTTTAAAGTGGATCATTGCGATAAAAGTTGGATATGGAAATAAGAAAGGGTTTTCACATGTTGGGATGGATCTCGAGGGCTTGAATGGAGTCATAGGAAGAAACAAAGATCCTCATGTAGGTTTCTGAACCCATTGGGAATGAAATTCTAGGGGAAAATACCATGTCTTTGGCCCTAAAGAATACTTTGAGGAAAACAGATCCAAGTCGATGCACAAAGTTGGGTCCACTTTTTCCTGCCACCATAGATTTCATAAACATTATACAATTCAATAATGAAAGTGTCTAATTATCTTCACGATCAGTAAAACCCAATCCTATAACCAATGCTAATGCTAGGAAAGAAGAAACACATATGCATTATAATGCATATACATTGTGAAAAAGTTAAAATATAACACACATGCATTATATTTGAATATTTTCATCAGGCAAGTTCTTTATAGTGCACAATTTGTGGTATGTTGATATTAAAAAAAAACATATCGAGTCAAATAAACCATTCCATTTTCTCATTTCCAAAAAATGGGAGTGATTAAACGCTAGAAATAATTAATGCACCTTTGATTTGGGCATCTTCACAATGGAATTCAGATGATTGCTTGATCTAAAAGGCTTGGTTGATTAATTGCTTTAGTTGGGAAACATTCAACGTATGCTATTTCTCTTAGTTTTATTAAAATTCCATATAAAAAAATAATATGTATGGATTTTTATAAATATCGAATATTCTTTTAAAAATGTATTGTGTAAAAATAGAGTATTATCCATGGATCCACATAAACGTGAAGAAACCATTCCTTTAAAAAACGAAAACCTTCAAAGAATTGATCATGAAAACCTAATAGATGTTGACGAAGGACAAGAAATACCTCTAAGAGAAAATATTGTAATTATGGAAGAATCACATTAAATTTCTCCATTGCAAGAAGAACAATAAAGACCCCTCATTAGAGGAAATTTAAACTCAAAATGGGCCTCCTAAAATGAACTAATAAAATAATAGTTAAAATAGTAAAATGATATTTATTAATTTTGGAGGAAGAAAAGAAAAAAAACTACTTTTTTGTTTGTATTTTTAACATATATCTCCGTGTTTTTACTCAAATTTTGATCAGGAGAGCTCGTTTGATGGGGAATTAAATTCCGCATCCAACGATCTCTTCCAATCGAAATTTGAGTAAAAACATGGGGAGATATGTCAAAAATACAAATAAAAAAAGTATTTTTTTTAATGATACCTATCCCCAAATTTATATTAAAAAAGTGTTTAATACCTATACAATATTTCAATTTGAAAGGAATTTCATTGGCTAACACATGATGACATGGAATTTGAATAAAAGTTAAAAGGCCCATTTTGAGTTGAAATTTCCTCTAATGATTGCAAGAAGAATGAAAACATTCCCATCACAATAAGAACAACAAATCCCACCAAGAAAAAAAATGCCAAATAGAAATGTTGAAATATGATAATAATTCGAGTTTTTTAGATTCCTAAGTGTTATGTTAAGGTGGGAGAGAAACTACATTGCTCTCTTGGGAGCTAAATTGATACTATCATTGACACAATTACCAATGCCCAAGGAGAATTATATAACAATACTTCCTTTAGCGAGTCAAGGAGGCAGTTTTAAGCAAATAGTTGTAGTTACCAGGATGTAAAAAAATTGAAAATGGGAAGAGACCAACTATAATATTCCCTCTTTTGAGACCCTCACACT
Organism: Pseudotsuga menziesii; assembly: GCA_001517045.1. Lineage (NCBI taxonomy): Eukaryota > Viridiplantae > Streptophyta > Pinopsida > Pinales > Pinaceae > Pseudotsuga > Pseudotsuga menziesii. Next base: position 284,491 of record LPNX011026128.1, read on the forward strand.
GGCCTTGTTCATCCGACTAAGAAATCACATATATCCATTGACCATTGTGTAGAACAAAGTATAAAAGAAATATGGATGGATAGTTTATATATGGCATTTGATGAAAACTAACATAAAAATACAAACATAACATTGAATTTCTTATTGAAATTGTATGTTAAATTTATCCTTCATAAGCATGCCAATTAATTTGACATTTTAGTGTTCTACAGGGTGGAACAAGGGACTCCCTAGTATCGAGAGCATACTAGGGTTGATACAAAATATGTATGCCACCCTTCTCATCTTTAAAACCACCCACCAACCTCCCCTCGCCACCCCCCCC
>LPNX011026128.1:284905-297895 GCA_001517045.1 Pseudotsuga menziesii
CAAGATCTAAATAATTTTTGGATCATGTAGGAAGGGGCCCATCATATTTAGCTAGTCATGGGGAGAAACCACTAAGTGGACGCCATGATGATGAGAAATCATCTAATGGTGAACATGATCAATCAAAGAGATCTAGAGATCTAGTATTTGATATGGGCCTTCGTTTCAATTTTCCATCAATGGATTCATCCAATTTCTAAGATCATCAATCTTCAAATACTTTATTATATATTAAATTACAAATTTGATTTGTTTAAAAGATTATTATTTTAATATTTTTTTGACATTCTATATTAACATGTTTAGATGGTATCCAAGGCGACTCCTCCACCACATCTTGGTTGTGCTCAAGAGATTAAAGTAAATACAGCAATCAATGCTACATATAATTTTGGTTTATCACTATTGCAAGTAATGAAAATATTTGTAATTTACCATTATTTTTCATATTTATATTAAGGGAAGGAAAAATATATTTAATTGTTGATGTAATATGTTTTATGCAAGGTGTTAGATATTTTGTTGTGTCATCCACACTCAAGGCTATTGTAGAGCCTCAACATGATGAGAACGTAAAGTTTGAGGGACCTCTAAGTGCATCAGCATTTAATTTTTAATATTCAGTATCTCATTTGTTTTATTGACTCTTATTTGTCGGTATGTGTTTCTGATAAATTATGGACAAACCCATATTAGACACCTATAACCATGTTTAATTATTAAGGAATCTATTGATGTGGCGTCAAAGAATCCTATGACTGTAGACATGAGCATTCCATCATCATCCATACATTGGGTAAATGTATCTCTCACTCTCAAATAAGAGGTTCTTGTAGGTGCATGAATTTATTTATCAAATTTATATGTATATGAATGTTATGTTTATTAAATTTTCATGCATGCATATCCCATGGTGAACAAGTTCNTCTATTGATGTGGCCTCAAAGAATCCTATGACTGTAGACATGAGCATTCCATCATCATCCATACATTGGGTAAATGTATCTCTCACTCTCAAATAAGAAGTTCTTGTAGGTGCATGAATTTATTTATCAAATTTATATGTATATGAATGTTATGTTTATTAAATTTTCATGCATGCATATCCCATGGTGAACAAGTTCTCTATGAGGATCATGCAACATAAACTCATAGGGATTCTATTGTTATGAAATCACAATCGTTTTCATCATATCCAAATCACTTGCAATAGATTGAATTGCAACAGGATGTCGGATCAATAACTTCACTTGTGTGACACCGACTATGACAGATACATATTCATGTAATGTAAATATAAGTTTTTTATTCGATTGAAATTTTAATAAGTGTACACAAATTAATTTTTTATAAACATTAAATAACTTTTAAATGGTGTTTTGTGTGTAGAGTCCTGAAAGGAGCATTGATCCTTGGCAAAGGAGTAGACTATCTTCCTTGTTCTTAGGGAACATAACGATGTATTTTTTAGAGAAATATAGCATTGCAAAAGAAAGTGGAGATGAATGAATTTGAAATGGATGTATATTTGTAATTTTTTCAAAACACTTGTGTTATTTTTGTAGTATGAGATTCAAAAGTACTCTCATTGTCTACTTTGGGCACAAGTTTCCATTATGGACTATGTACACAATGTATATTTTTTAATACATATAAATTTATTTTATTTACTTTTATTATTTCAATGCACATGCTTGAGTTTCAATGGTGTGAAAAGAAATCATATGATGCATGCAATAGAGCTCGATTGTACTATGTTGTTCTTGAGTATTCATCGAAATTTCAATACACAAAGTATGAGAACCAACATCCTTCTTTGTATGTCTATCTTATTTAATTGAAACCCTATGGTCCCCTCCCCTTATATGTATATTAATGTAAAGAATCATTGTATCCATTTAATTTTAAAAATCCAACACTTTGATGTCCCATACAACATCTTGCAATAGTAATATTCTATTATTTCTTTTATCATCCGCCATTCACTTTGCTCACGATGAAATAGATAAATTTTGATATCTAATGGTCTGCTACCATGCTTCAAATTTGAATCCTTCAAATCCCTTCAAAATCCATTTTACCCTTTATAGAACTCCAAAAGAAATTTTACCATGCAAAAAAAATTTAGTTTAATTTCCAGCCCGCTAATAATGAAATTGAGTAAGCCTGGGTAAATTTGCAACAGAAGGGAAGCTACAAAATTTTCCCTTCCAGGTTATCAATGATTCAGTGGATTGTGGAAGAGTCTGGACTTAGAGTCTTCCCAAGTTCCCTTAAATAGTCAGATCATGGATCTCAATCCCAATGGGCACGAACCACAGTGGGCCACTATGCTTCCCAATGCCAACTTCAACTCGATGAGTTGGGACTGTGACTCGGGATTCGATGTTCACTTTTAAATCATTTAATGGCATTGGCATTCATTACTGATTCACCAACTTCATTAAATATTGGTATGAGAGAATGCCAGCCTGCCAACTTGGTCTTCCATTTGGCATCTTCTTGTTCACCGACTCACGTGATCTCACAACTTACAAGTAACTTGATTATTTGAGTATATGATGTGAAATTAAATGCTCATATGAGTCATATCTGTGGATGGTGAATTGATTTGACATCCCTCCATTATGAATGATCCATAAGGAAAAAACTAATGGTCTTGTTTTTTGGGTTACAACTAACAAGTTGTAATTTACAATGCATTGAGCACAGGGACTTCATTTTGTGAACCTCTCACATAGCACGTGCGATCGTGGGATATTAAAAAATAACCTTAATTTCAAGAGATATTGACCCAAACTCTTTTTTTTGAAACCCCCTCCCAATACTTAAAACCTCCTCCCCACCCCTTTTATATCTCAATCCTTATAAACCACCCTACCCACCGCAACCTTCCCCTCATCCCCCCAATACCTGCAATATATTGGTTTGATTTTTGATAATTTTAAAACCCACAATATGAACTAACGTGATAGGATATTGGCCAACAAATGAATCCCCCATGGCATTGAGCAGTATTTGTCAGATTCGAACCTAACCTGGTCTAATGGGTTTCTAAGTTGACAGACCATGGTTTCACCTGGTGCCATAGATTTCTATGACCACCACAGGACTGGGATAAGAAATATTTGGTAGCAGGATAGCAGCACGTCGCCTTTTGTTTGTGTTCATGAATCATATCCTATACTAGTTAGTCCAAGATTCCAAGATTTATTCCAATTTCCATTCATTTAATGGGGTCAGAATCATTTGAATCAATACTCCCAATCTCGTACGGTCCACCTAGGCTGCTTAGTCTTCCCATCTCATCGGAGGAAGAGGGTTAGGAAGCAGAGACAAAGGAAAGTGGAACAGAGTGCCAACCAGAGAGAAGGGTTGTATAATATGCATATATTAAGCTTTGAAATAAATGAAATAATTTGTCATATACCCAAACTAGAGATTATAATTGCTTAATTTGTCAATATGCTTACACGGTAACTCTTCCCGAGCTGATTATGAGGGCCGTATGCATCAAAAATGAATACAATTTGGACAGGCTTGTTGCAATAATTATACCACCAGTGGGATTCTCCAACAAATATCGCTATTATGTCTCCCCTCCTCACTCGCCTCACCTTTTGACTTGAGTCCTCTTCTTCTTCATCCTCTTCCTCCCATGGGCTCTTTGATCTGCGCCCTAGAAGCGAAGAATGATCTCTAAAAGTATCTGTACACCTTGAAAAAACAATACCCAATTTTCCCTCACCTATACAAATATATCTATGTTATGTATAAGAAATTATAAAAAGGATTTTTTGGTAACCATGTGAAATACACAAACATGCATTTGCCTAACTCAAGCAAGGTAAACCAACACTGGAGCGCCAAGATATTGGGGAATTGAGATGGTGTTGCTTTCAATCATCTTTCTGTAGAAGGAAACAGCTACGCCTTCTAATTCCTCATTTCTTTTGTGGTGCACAACTCCAAGGTTCCACCTACGTCACATGTAGGAGAAAAAGAAGCAAAGGTAGAACCTTGGGTAGGCTAGATTAAGCTTCCTTGAACTTAAAGAAATTGGAAAATTCTCTAGGAGAGAAAAAGCATTATCCCGGGTTTACAAGTATAGAATAGTTGGAGGCAGGGACTCAAACTCTCAACTCTCTAATTCCATGTTTTAGTGCTTCCCTAATTTCTATTTCCTCTAGAATATTTTGTAGAGATAAGATGTCGACTTGGTTGTCATGAATTTACAGGTATGTATAAAATTTTGTACTTGTGTGACATTTTATATATGGAGAAATGTTAAATGTGTTTCTTGTTGGATTTCCTTCTTGTGTTATAAATATAAGGGCTTAAAACTTATCCATCCAAAAGGTTGTCTGAAATTTGTAATCTACTATGTGACCGCACATCCACCATACTAAGTCTCAAATACTCAATATATATAACCTTAAAAAACCCAATATATAAGTGAAATCAGAACCAAAATAATGTATACTTTTCATAGGCTAGGACAACAAATTCATTTGCGCAAAGGATCAAGCAGAAAAAGCCTGGTATTTGAGTTCCAAATATTTCAATGCTCTTTATCTGCTGTGAATTGTAAACATTAGGTTGAAAGAAATAAAAATAATTGAATACAAATGTTTGAACTATTCCAATTTCATTAATGAAATCCAAAGGATGAAAGGATAAAATATTTAACAATCGACACTGTAAATGTTTTAGACTCCGACCCCTCTGTTTTCTTGTCATCCTTCTAATAATGGCAACAAGAAGAAAAAATTATCTACCAATATATCTAAACAAGGGAATCCTTGATAGACGTTCATGAATGAGGGACTTAGGGTGGGGTGAGCTAGCAAAGAACATGGTTTCAATAGCCTCGCTGTCGCAAACCTCCCAAACGTGTGTTTATGATTCGTCTTCCTTGTTGACTTTGGTAGACACTAGACACCCATGTTGTAGTGATATTTGTTGGAGAATTTTAAGTTCTTCCTTATAGTGGACTATAATATACTTAACCTTTCTGATAGGGCTGATAAAATCGATATAGATTGGAGGGACTATCCATAATCCACCTAAAATTGGGGCTTTTGTTTGATCACTTCAAATTGGGTTATAAACTCAATATACATTGGAGGGACTATCCATACTCAACCTATATTTGAGGCTTTTGTTTGATCACTTTGAATTGAGCATTTGGGGAGGACATGATTCCTAGCTACTGAATTTAGGGTTGATAAACAAAATTGTTGCTTGAAAGAATTAGGTGTTACATTCTTGGGTTTTTCTTTTAGGTCAGCCCAATCACACTTGACCAATAGAGTCGCCATTGAGTGCAATCAGTCCTCCATTCAAAGATCCTTCCAAATTCCAATGCCTTATTTTATCAACGACCTAACGACCAACTTTTTCACTTACTCGACACGGTTTTCCCTCATCTATGTTCAATAAACTATATGCTCAAGGTACCGGGAGAGTAGACACTTCTTTATAAATGTATGGACTTGTATTAGCTAAAACAATGATAGTGTTGTATCCACGTGTGTGTCTCCATATTTGTAGAATATCTTGTTCCATGACATGAATGGAAGAAGATGCCCCAACAACTGCCAATGTGAATCGTGTGAGGGCCATAGAGATGTGAATTATAGGTTTCCACACAATAATCGAGTGCGTATTATAGTCATATCTTGTGGGCTCCCGGAGGTTGAATAAATAATTGTTTCTCTTAAAAAATTTATGTAGTGGCAATGATTTTCTTTTTATTTCTGATTTACAATTATTTTGTGTGCATCGAAAACCATAAACCATATAGAACAAAATAAAATTAAAACTAAAAGTTTAAAATACTTGATATTTGTTGGAGAATTTGAAGTGTTTCCATAAATTAGCTAGGATAAGATGTCAATATTGGAGAGACCTGGAAATAATTTTTTTATTTTATTTCCAATTTGTAGGATATTTATATAATTAAGGGCATAGAAGGTATTTAATTTTATGAGGATAACCCCTACATTAGGGAGGCCACATGGATAAGAACGTGCAATGTATGCATTGGATTCAAACCATTTCAATTTCTATTGACTTTGGTTCTTTCTTTGTGCTCCCTACTTTACTACAGTCTACCTACTCACCTACTCTTTCTAATGTCATGGATAGATAGATTCGTTCATCAGTAGTTCATGAATAGATAGACTGAACCATTATAGGCACTATGGGAATTCCAACTCGATTTCATTACATTATAGGAACTATAGGCACCGAAATCAATATATAGGGAGAGGAGAGTTGGCTATTACATATGGAAGATAACACGCTTTTCATGGTTCATTTCACCTAGAGGGGTATATCTCCCTCTTACTATTGTGACTAGTCTCAATCACTATTCATTTGGGGTACACACTTATTTCTTCGAAATGATTTTCTTTTCATTTCCAATTTCCAATAAGTTTGTGTACATTCGAAATTGACCATTAACTATAAATTATAATAGGAAAAAAAATTTTAATTTTTTTTAACTTTGAATGTGAAAATAATCAAAGAGATGAATTGCTAAAACAAACATTCGAAATTGACCATTAACTATCAATTATAATAGGAAAAAAAATTTTAATTTTTTTTAACTTTGAATGTGAAAATAATCAAAGAGATGAATTGCTAAAACAAAAACCTTTTTTACCATAATTGACCTCATTTACATGGTTAAAAAAGATGTTCCTCTTCAATTATTGCAGTGTTCTTTATTGAAATCCAGGTTCAATTTTATTATAAAAAGATTAGATAGCAATACAAGATTAAATTGTAAATTAATATTAAAGTTTTAATTTTTATTAGAATTATGCCTTTTAGGTTATACTAGAGTAACTGAGATATGTTAATTTCAGTTGTTTTTTTACATTAAATATTTCCTAGGTTATGGCCAATGACTCACTAATTATTAAAACATTCTCTTAATTATTCTTTTATATAAAAAATTGTAGTATTTATAGGTTAGAATTAGATATTATATTTAGTTTTGTAGTTTATAAAAAATAGGTTAAGTAATTCACAATTTATTCATCAAGAAAAATATTTTATATTAATAAATTTAATTTAATTTTTTCTTCTATTCTAAGTTTATAATCATTGTAGCAATTCATAGTGTTTGTTTTAATCACAACTTAGAATTCCTTATTATCTAGCTTAACATTTTTAGGGTTTGGATTTGGTCTTAGTTATATAGTCAACATTATCAATTTCCTAGTTTTCTCTTGAAATGTGTTGTTAAAGACATATTAATAAATATTTATCGGTTACTCAACTCGACTCATTGTATTGATGATGAAACTTGATAAAGATTTGTAATGTTGACATATCAAATGGAGTCTACAATTACCTTGGATAACAGTCCTCAAACCTATCAACCCGAAATTTAAGAGAAGAGATTGTAAATATGTTTTTTTTGTCAAAATGACATTTTTGAATCATGTAAGGTTCACAAAGAGATTACAGTATATAATAGTCCTTGTTTTTTGTCTAACATTTTCACATAAATATAATATGGAATTTTGAAAAGATAACTGTGGAATCCCTCTCAAACTTCTTCTTGTGTGAGATACAGATACTAGTAAGATCCACATTAAAGTTTGAAGGATACTTTTTCAATGTGTTTGAATAATAATTATATGCACCGAGTTTTGAAAGCAGAAATGGGAATCCCTATAAATCCCTCTCATTTTACATCTAGATGTTAGTAGACTCAAGACTAAAGTTTGAAGGATAAATTTTCAAGTGTTCTAATACTTAGGTTTATTATGGTGAATACGATGCTTAGGGATTAGGTGGAGTTTGAAATTGAATGGCTAGTTAGTCATGAAATAGGTCCATATGGAAAAAGATATCAATTAGCTTTGTGATGGTATTTGTAACCTTTTTTTTTTTCTGTTAATGGAAATGTGGATTGGAAAAAACTTATGTTTTTCGTCTGAAAGATAATAATCCAATGATTTTAATAGCATCTAGAAAACTTCATTTCAAAACATGTAAGGTAAAATGTCATGGAAAAGTTATTCTTCTATTTTTTTTACTTTTATGTTGTTTCTTTAAACCGTTGGTTATGGTAATGATCAAGTAATTTTAAATCTCTGAGAGATGTACAATGTTAGAAGTACACTAGTTTTAGGTTTTAGGTGGATACATTGGCACTTGACAAAAATCATCTTTTTAGTTTTTTTTTTAATGTTAGGAATCTCATGCCTGGTCTCTTTCGGCCTTGTAACATAGCACTTCTAGTAGTGTATCTCTTCTCAAACCAATTCTAGACACAAATAAGCGTTAATACCCCATGAGGCTACTTTCATCCCCAATTTCATATTATGCATTAAGATAAGGTAGTGAGTAGTTCTCAACCACTCTAATCACTTTTGCATGATAGGAAACAAACATTTCCCTTCACAAAATAAATAGGCCAAAGAACAATGCAATATAAGAAACCAATACTCATAATGGTTATTACTATGTTCAAATTAACAAAACAAGTGCACCAATCTCTTTCTAAATGAGCTTTGTCCCAATCTCATCTTCCATCACCCCTACATGTTCTTCATCCTCAACCTTCATTTTCGTCTCTCCTCCTCTATACCAACTCTTGAGTAATCCCCCACAAAAATAATTTGGATGTGATAAGTCATCATGTACATAGTTTACCTCACTAATTCCATGTAAATGTTGAATCACTTGTGATTTCTTCTTATTGTCATTTTTTTCTATACATGCCTTTTAATAAACAATGAAATTTTGTTGTACACTTAAATTTTCAAATGAAAAGAATAATTTATTTTTACATGTCAACATTGAAGGGTTCAATTTCTCACAGCACTTCAAAGTGAAATGGGACCCTACCCTTCAAATTTGATCCCTACCTCCTACAATCATTGATTTTAAGGATCATTGCGCCCTGAGTTTTTAAGATTTGTCCTTGTAAAAACAATCATTAGGATTGTGCCATGAGCATTTAAGATTTTTCCTAAAAACTATAACGAGGTAGGTGAAACATCATAGTTATTTTTATTTTTCTTAATAGTTTGTTTTGTTTTATTATATTAATTGAAGCGAATAATTATTCGCTTACACAAATAATATTACCAAAAGACTTGGAATATTAAATAAGCCATAATAATATATGAATTGATGACAGATTACAAAGAGGGTTCCATATATATATTAATCGTAAAGGAACTTTGGATACTATCCACGAAAGGATGCGTCATTTTAGAATTGTTTACTAATAACTATTTATTAATTCTTAATTATTAATATCAATATGTACGAATATTAATAATTAATATTGGTATTTAATAGTTATTAGTAATTATATAATAGTTATTTAGTGATTATTTATTATATATATTTTTGTTCATTACATTGCCTCTCCCTTAGAATTGCTTTGTCCTAAAAGCACAATTATGGAAGACTTTATCCCTTGTTCTAGCTCGTAACACTTTCTCATGACATTGTGTGTTGGTAGTTGCAACATTTGATGAAATAAGACGATACCTTCTTTTAAACATTGTGTGGAAATGTTGCATTAGTTGTGAATTCATCCATACAAGATATACCCTTAATGAAATTATTTGCGGATCGATTGTCGAGAGTTGTCGATTTTGTCTTTGCTCTTTGTAGGAATAATACTGGTAATTTTCCTTTTGATTTTTTTGTTTATCATAATGACTCTTGTTATTGCGATCACAATAAGGAACTCGAATCGCTTGTGAAGTATTTACTAGAACTTCAAATTTTGTTGCTTCTAACGATTTTTGTAATTGTTTTTCGGAACCATTTTCTATTGATGCTTGTAGCGATGAGACAATAAGATTGTTCTTTTGAAATTTGACGAGATTTGCATTGCTTGCCTTTTCTGATGTTTGAATTTGAGCCTTTGATGACTTCTCTATTACGTTATTCATCGTTTCTGCTTTAATTTGATGTTGGTTATATCGNTGATGAGATTTGCATTGCTTGCCTTTTCTGATGTTTGAATTTGAGCCTTTGATGACTTCTCTATTACGTTATTCATCGTTTCTGCTTTAATTTGATGTTGGTTATATCGACTTCTATGATTTTGGTGACGATAAGGTATTCAAGACGTTTGTGGAAACCATGTAGAAACTTTAATTGTTTGTGATTCTTGCAATTTACTAATTGATAATAAATCTAAGGATTTTTTTAACTTCTCATTTTTTAAATTTTTTATTTTTTCAGTCAACCCTTGATTCATAATTTTTAAGCAAGAATTTTCTTCATTTTTTTGTAGTAGTTTCTTATTGAGACCATTTTGGAGATCCACTTCCTTTTGGTGGAATTCCTCTTGGATTTCCTCTTGCAATCTGTTTTCCCTTTTTATTTTCTTACTTTGTGCAATCAAGTCTTCACTATGATTCTTCAAATGAGTAATTTCTTCATCCTTACTAGCGACAATTTTTTCAACTTCTTTCTGCTTCTTTCATTCTGACTTCTGATTACCGTATGAAATCATCTCTGATATATCCTGTAATTCTTCAGATGTTGGAGGTTCTATTTCTGACTTCATTGTAATATCTTGAAATGTGAATCTCTTTCGCTTATAGGAAAATGTCAGAAACTTATGTTCGGCATTTAAGATGAAATTCCCCAATGTTTTTATCCAGGGTAAACTCAAATTTATGTCACCGTCAAAGCTTCATAAGGAACTAACAATGAATGTTGATGTGACCATATAATCTCCAACACTCAGTTGTAATCCACTTATTTGAGTTCGTTTTTTGTCCAAAAAGTCTATCTCTTCCCTAATATTTGACTCAGGAATCACTAAATGCTTAGCGAATTCAGTACTAATATAATTATTTCTTTCAGCAGGTGCAATAGAAATGGTGATATCCTTCCTTGCAAGTGTCCCTTTAATTCTAAATAATATTGAAACATTTTTTTGTAAGGTGATAGGAAAATTTTTCTTCTTTTCAATATTTAAATCCATATTCTTGAGTTTTCTTTGAAGTTTAATCAATATCTCCTTCTTTTTTTCCAATAGTTTGTAAAAATGTCAGTAGATTGGGTGCACTACTACATTTCGATCCAAAATCCGACGGCGTGTGGATTTTTTCTTTTAAACCTACCAAAAATCAGAAAGTTAATTTTTTTTTAAAAATTTTGGTCATAAGCGTCGCTTAAGCGACGGCTAGCCTAGCAAGCGTCGCTTAAGCGACGGTGCATAAAAAAAAAAAGACCATTGATTTTCTCTTCAAAGAAACCGTCAGCCTCAATGAAAAGACCGCCAAAAAAACCCCAATGTTAAGCCATCAGCGTTGATGAAAAGACCACCAAACAAAACCCAATGTTCAATCATAATTTCCCTAGTTTTTGCTCATCATGTGAATGCATTTTCTAATGGGTAGTAGTGGCCTTTAAAAGTTTTGAGGTGGATATAAATTTTAAATTGTTGTAATTTAAAAGAATTATGAATCAGGTCTTTTATTTTGGCCTTTGGATTTTTTTTCTTGCCCTAGATTTTACTTTAACTTGTAACATCAAGTGACATCAAACATTTCTTGTGTACTATGTCTCCTTGTAAAACCTCCAATGACATTAGAGACTCTCAAGGTTTTTTCCTTGCCCATGTCCCAATCGAACAAATATAGGATACACAATGAATTCATTTGTTGTAAACCCTTTGTTACTGAACAACGAGTGTTTTAGGGGAAAATGGGTACTATGGGTACTGTGGGCAGGGTAGGGCTCGTGACCACGCCATTTGAGCTTTTAACACACCTAACAATCCCCATGGTTTAACCAAATTTATTTCTTCACTTCGTTTTGCCACTTGGGCAGTCCTCGTCTGGGTATTATACTCGTAGTTTGCAAGTAAATTTGGTGATGAAATTAATCACATAAATTCTGCTGGTGAACAGTCTCTAACTGATTTCCTGCAGAGTTGAAGGAAGAAGCAGAAGAAGAAGAACAGAAACCATGGCCACCTACAAGACCAGAATACCATCATGCTTCCTTCTGCTGGTCACGGCATTTGTTTTGATGTCTTTCCAGGGATTTCATAAGATCAGAGATGGACAGTTTTCTAATGACATAATAAGTGAGAAAATTGCAGAAATTGAGAGTCTACGGGAGCAATTACAGGTGCCCAAATTCAATCTTAATACCCCAACTGGCCACTCTTATTTGCAGGCCCTCTTCGGTTCATAATCGACTTGGGTGATTGGGGTTTTCAGAATTAGCACACGTACTCATCGATCCAATGGACTGGGGTTTTCTCACCTACACTTTCCTACTCCTAGATTTGATGGCTTGGGGTTTGTTCACCTATGCCTACATGCTCGCATATTTGACAGGGTGGGGTTTCTCCAACGGCTACACATTATCAATGCAGGGTCTACGATTTTGGTGAATGATGTTGGCGGGGCATTTAGCTAAGCCTACTCACAGATTTGACAGGGTGGGGTTTCTCCAACGGCTGCACATTATCAATGCAGGGTCTACGATTTTGGTGAATGATGTTGGTGGGGCGTTTAGCTAAGCTTGTTACCAGGTCCTTTCTATTTCCTCTTTTAAAATTTTTTGCTATTTCACATTAAGTTTTCAGCGTATATGGGCCATTTTCTTCCAAAACCAGGATTTTGGTTCACCTAGAAAGTTTTCAGAGTTTTTCAGGTTGCCTTCTAACAATATTTTCTAATATTCTCCGATATTCTGATAAGTTTCTTTCAATACCCATGGCAATATATTCTCCAAAATAGTATATGCTACATTGCTAGATAAATAATATACTGGAACCAAAGCCTCCTGTTCTAGGAATTTCACCACCACATTTGCCAGAAAATAACTCAGCTCATTACCACTCTCCTTTTGGTCCAGTTCAGGAAATAAANATATACTGGAACCAAAGCCTCCTGTTCTAGGAATTTCACCACCACATTTGCCAGAAAATAACTCAGCTCATTACCACTCTCCTTTTGGTCCAGTTCAGGAAATAAA
>LPNX011026128.1:297992-310728 GCA_001517045.1 Pseudotsuga menziesii
ATATAAGAGAGATAGCTGTTCAATATTACGAAACAATGGTAATAATCAGGATCTATCCCCAAATCTAAGTGCACAGGGTTCTGTTCATCTCAATTCAAATTGTGATACTGAAAGCCAGTCAGCAAAAACATGCAATTTAGATGGCTTGTCCACCCAAATGTCATGTCCTGTTGATGGCAACACTGTTAGCCATGCATCTATGAATGGAGCCACTTATTATAGTTCTCAAAGATCTAGTCCATTGTGCATGGACGGTGTTTGTCTGAATCCTGAGGGGAAGCATTTTGCAGAAATGGTAGCTTCCTTGAATAGTAATCATTCAAAGTCTAGTTACCCTTGTGACTTGAAGGGAGGTAGGAAAAACAATTTTTATTCAAAATATGATGTGAAAGTTGAAGCATGTGGACCAATTATTGATGGGAAGAACTTTATTCACAATGGAGAACATAGAGAAATTAGTAAATTTCCAATCAAATCAATTGAGAGTCTTAGGACTGATAGAGACTCCCGTTCTAGTCATGACAAAGGTATGCCAAGGAGTTTCGATGTAGCAGGTAGAAACTTGGAACTTCAACACAAATGCCCTTCGAATAAGGTGCCTGGGTATGTTGAAGACAAAAGCACTGATCGAATCTAATCTCATGATATGCAGTGTTGACACCAATGGGATTTCATACAGCACTTTGTTTAAGCAGATATGCTGACCCCTTCCTCGGTTATTAACTGTAGGAATGAATTCTTTGAGTGCATATTTGCTCACCAAGTTATGAAGTTTAACATGGTATCAGACCTGTAGCTCTGAAATTCTCCATGCAACCTTCATCCTCAAGATCAGAGTCACTGTCAGATGGATGAAGATGATCCCTCTCATCTGAGAGAGGCAAGAATGGATCAACGCCGCTAGCCCCCCTCAATGATGTAGTGCTGGAAGAAACATATTTTCGAGGCTTCAAGCAGAGGCAGCTTGTCCCTCTTACCCCTCCTGCTCCACAACCACAAAAGAAACGGCTTAAACGAGAGTAAACAACTCTGTGACCCCTGTGGCACAACCTGGCACAAATAGAACACCACCCTTTAGAAACAGTCATATCGCAAGTGTAGCAGAAATAATGACCTGTCAAAATAGCCTGTCAAAATTTATGGTCTTTGTATAATGTTTGAAGCTGAGAGAGTATTATATCTAGAATGATATAATACACAGGGGTTTTCGGTTGCCTAGTGTTCCCTAGCTTTTCTACTCACTATAACAATGAATTCTCTATTCAATCTAGACAACACTATCTCATACTTGCCACCGAATCCTTTGTTGCATGATAAGCTCTCACATACTCAGGTTCATGGGTTCATGGTGTATGTTGGACTTGTTGCAGACATGGGATAACATTCCGCTTGTATTGGGGCATAGAACAAGAAGCTCTTCATTTCAACACAAGGCCTACATGGCCTAGCACCAAAATCATGACAATGTTTCATGTAATTTATTAAAATTTAATTACGTACAATCCAAGGTGGCAGATTAGGGCATTGCATAGTGATGGTCCAGGGATGGGAGTCTTGGTTACATCCCCAAGATTATCTCCAGGCCATCAGGAACATCCCCAACTTGTCCCCAAGTCCCCTGGGACATGGGAACTATGGGGATAGCCTACAGGTACCCAAGGTTTGGGGACATGTCCTTGGGTAAATGTGGATGTGAAGCAGCTTTTTTATATTCTTATGGCTGAATCAGGAGTTGTTCACTTCTTCTCTATATGGAATTTATATAACTAAAAACTATGAATATATATTTGTGTCAGGCTGAATCCCTATGGGTTATGTTTAAATGACCAGATGCAAATGTACAATAGTTTCATAATGAATGAATTGTAACTTTAGCAGTCCTTTGTATCCTTGTTTGTTCCATTAAGTGTGAAATTACAATCTATTGTTTGATCTTCTCCAACCTTCAACATCTTTTTATGTAAATTGATTATTATTTCTTTCTTTGTTTCATGTCATTCAATTGGATCTTGTTATGCATTTTTTTATTTAGCCTTGCAAAATATACTTTGCTCAAAAGTAGGATGTGTGATTCGATCAATAGTTCGGTCAGACTTTGCAATATCATTGGAATTTTTTTGCATGTGCTAATGGTACTGCTTTTGTTGTTTAGAGTTTGTAAGTGTTGTCACCAGACTTGTTATATTATATTTTTTTGGTTTGGTTTTAATAGCTTAGAATATTTCATGAAGATATCAGGTATTTCTATGTGATATTGTTGCAATGGAATAAGAGACTGGTATACTAATTATGCAGGTAACTTCACAACTCTGGAGAGATGTACTAGAAAATATGTAGGAGCTGCAGCTATGTATTTTGTCTCTAAAAAGCTTAAGAACAAACATAATATCACAAATGAGCATGCCTCACTATATGAAGCTGCAAATACTTGGGTGGAAGCTCTTAATAATAGGTTGTTTATGGGTGAGTCTGCAAGCAGAATTTCTCCTATNAAAGCTTAAGAAGAAACATAATATCACAAATGAGCATGCCTCACTATATGAAGCTGCAAATACTTGGGTGGAAGCTCTTAATAATAGGTTGTTTATGGGTGAGTCTGCAAGCAGAATTTCTCCTATTTCTGTTTTGAACTGAAATGGAATCGATACTAAATAAATGGAACTGTATCACTTCTGACTTTTGAGTTGGCATTTAATGCATTTACGGGTGGTTCTAAACCCAATTTGGCAGACTTGGCTGTCTTTGGAGTATTAAGACCCATTCGTTATTTGCAGTCTGGAAAGGATATGGTAGCAAACACAAATATTGGTGCATGGTACTCCAGAATGGAGGAGGCAGTGGGCGGAACTTCAGGAATCAAGGATTAAATAGGTTTTCCTATTTGAGTAGCAGCCATCATCGAAAGAAAACAGCACCATTTCTCCTATTATTAGGCTATTAAGGACCATTTAGATAGTTTAACAATCATTAATGCTTGTATTGTTCATTATTGTTCAGCCTCAACATTCTTCCAGTTTTGGCTAAAAAATAGGCAATAAGTAAGCTGATTATTTTGAGATGATGTGTTCTTTTGAGTTTGTATTATTTTTGGTGGCAACAATAAAGATCGAAGATATTCTTTGGTTGCTATCCATTTTCCTAATTGTTCCCAGGGCCTGTTTGTTATGGCTATCATTTTATGGTTGTTTCTGGTGGCTATCTTACAAGTTCTTCTGTAACTCGGTCAATAAAATTAGGATTTCCAATTACAACCCTAGCACAAAATTAGGATTGCCAATTACAACCCTAGCACATTATTTGCTCTTTATATTTGCTGCTTAAAGAATAAATAGTTTGACAGGCTGTGGTCTTTGTATAATGTTTGAAGCTGAGAGAGTTCATCTTTGCTCAAAAAACCTCTTGCATCTTTATTCTTATGATTAGCAGCATTGTTCTAGTTGTGTGTTTTAAATGTTTTAAATGCACTTTCAATTTTAAGAGATTAGCAGCAGAACATGAGGGAGTTGTGACTTGTGAGCATATGTTGTCAATATATTTAACATCTTTCAAACATTATTTTAAGCTGTTGTTTCAATATCTTTGTCAGTAATTTTTTATTCTGATCTGTTGTTTGTACCCATTCTTTTGGTGACAATGCAGGGATGGCGGGCATTCTATATCAAATGGAAGACAGAGATGGCTGAAAGAGCAGTTTCTGTAGTAGAACTTGTAAAACAGAGTGCCCGCTACGAGTCTCTTGAAGTAGGAGATTACCAGAGAGCTATGGAACTTTTAAAAAAGATTGAAATGGGATTCAAAGATGTCCAATTGTATCTACTCACACCTAAGCATAGTGTTCTTGTGAACCTTATTGGTCTACACTATTGCTTGGTTTGGCTAGGAATCCAGGTAAACACTTTAATCTTTTCTTTTCTTCTAATCATGTGAGAACATGACGATGTGCATGTGGCAAGAGAGAGGCCTTTGCTAGAAATAAATTAATTTGACTGCATATGAAATGAGTAGTGTGCCTCGTAATGTATTTTTGAGCTCCATTAATATTTGATGCCTTTCTACAACCATGCATATATGTTTTACTTTCAAAATCTCTTGAGCCAACTTGTGCTGTACGAAAAGTAGAAAATGAGAAGCCATTATGTGTAGGTTAGGTATGATGTTTTAGGAAAATATCATTCCATAGCAGTAGGACTCAATAAACATTTGCACACATTCCGGCTATGATTGGAGGATTTTTACCCCTTCCTGCGAAAGGTTTTCTATCATTCAATTTATACATTTCCAATTTTCAGTCTTTGTATCAAACTACATCTTCAGAGTCATCTCATGACATTCCACTCCTTTGGAACTATGGTTTTAGTCAAACTCACCAAATGTACTTTTGGTTGTGTGAATTTCTACTAAGGTTCATCAATCATGCCCAGATTTTTCTTTAATTTTAGTGGTTAGAATCCTTCCTTTTTTCTAGCAATGCACTATTTGGTGAATCACTGTCCAAAAATGTAGCAAAAAAGGTTGAGATACAAAACACTCATCTTTTCAAATTTCTCTAACGTGAAAATATCTAAATTAGTTTCATTTTTTACCAACCTACCAAGCAAATAATAAAGGAATTAAGCTTCATCTGGTGTGCAATGTCTTGATAGAGTGAATATGTCAAAGCAGCTCTGTGTAAGAATCAAATCAGTAACAGGAATGTTTGCCTGAGATGGTGCAACAACTGGCTGTCCAATAAGTTGCCTCACAACTAAGATTGTTACTCTGTCACCTTCTCCTGCTACAAGCCTGCCTCTGCTATTTATAGTAAGGCTTGACATGTTTATGGGAAACACCTTTCTAACCGATAACATCAATGAACAGGATCATTTTTCATAATCATTTATTGCAGGTTTGGGACCATCTATAAAAGGATTACATCTAGTCTCGTGTTTGTTACTGACTTTAAATCTTCTCAACTGTATTAGCAGATATTCTTCAGTTGCACTGTTCTATTGAATATTTTTCCAGCCTACCATTATAAGCAAAAAATCATAGACAGCTTGATGAAATAATTGATGAGCTAGTTGTTACAATACTTTTTGGCTTGATTGATTAGATTGGTATGAATATTGTGTGCTGTTAGCAAAGACCAGCAAACCAATATGTGTGCTGTTAAGTTCCACTGGGGGACAACTTATAATAAGAATGCGATTTCATCTCCTTGGTCGATGATAGTCATCTCCCAAACTGGACCCTGCGGATGTCCTTATAATAAGAATGTGAGCTACAAGAACAAGAGCATCATCAGTATAAGAAAACCTCCCATCTTGAGAAGAGACTACTAGAAAATCAATCCCATCTTTACACTTCAGGCTGTTAATGAAGAAGTTAGGCAGCAATCCTCAAAAGTTTTGTGTTGCATGTGGGCATTTGTAAGGCCCTTCAACTGTACTTTTAAGACATTTTTTTTATTTTAGAGATTGTGAAATACTGGCATATCCGAGCCTTTCATTGTTGCTATAATGAGGTTTAATGAGATAAATATAGATTGGCTTCACACAGTTTAAGGACATTCAGAGTCCAGACTATATCAGGAGAACCATTGAATTGACGCAGGGATGTGCCCTCTCCCCAAATTAATTTGGAATCTATATTGATGAGTTAGACTACCTTACTGAGAATAAGCATATTGACGAATGTTCCTTTTTCCACTATGCCTTGATCACATTACCCTGGTTTGCAGACAATGTGGTCCTCTTAGTATCATCCCTCAAGGGTCTACAAAGACAACTCAATGCCCTTACCAGTTTTACTGTTTTTGTGACCTTAGCTGGTGGAGAACCTTAGTAAAAATAAGGTTGTTGTCTTTAACACCTTCCTACTTTTTCAAATTTTCACTTCTTTAAAGAAGGGGAGGTAGAGATCACTACAGCATACACTTACTTGGGAGTCCTATTTATAGGTGCTAGATTCAAACCAACTGTGCTTTATGATCCTAATACTTGGGGAACCATTTTGCTCCATGTGGATTGGGAAAATTGGAGAGGGTCCAATTTATCATATTTCAGCATATGATCCATTGTGAATTAACCGTTCCTCGAGCCATCATCCAAGCAGAGTTTGGTACCCATACCTTGCACCTTGAGAGCATATTCATTCATGTCTCCTTTCTTAACAAGATATGCACTTTGGGGAACTCAGGAACGGGATAGGAGAGATACCCTTATTTGTCCCTTTCGTCCTCAGAGGAAATCACCTCCATGGACCTAGCAGGACAAATATGGTGACAGTTCTCAGAGAGAGGATTCAACAACAGGATAGGAGAGATGTAGTTAGTTATCCCTTCAAGCCTCAAAGGAGATGACTCTTTGAGGCTTCTCCACTCTAATCCATTGGTATGTCTATCGATCACCTCTCCTTGCAATTTCACTTCACTTCAGTTCAGTGTTTTAGTTTCTATTTTGTAAATTAGGCCATTGTACTATTTTGTACAAAGTAAACATTAGTCTATGCATATTATAACTCTTTGGTCATGATGGGCTATTTCATTTCATATTCTACTTCCTGCTATTTGATTTATAACTTTGTAACTGCTACAAGGTTGATATTGTTTGGTTCAGCTTCATTTTCTAGGATTTTTTTCTAATTCATGCAATCTGAGTTTTAACTTTGTAAGTACTGAAAGATCAACAGTATTTGGACATCAGGATTGTACTAAAGGATCATGCTCTAAAATAATATAAATCATAGTTCTAAGTTCTAACTTTTTAATAATGTAGTATTTCACTTCTAGCAGCACTGAAATAATTATTTTTGCGATTAACTTGGCATTCTAACCCTTTTCTTAGTATATATGCATGTATGTTTGTCAAAATGCTTCTTGACCATCTCGCTCCCAAGATTTTTCTGGTAAGGATCACTCTGCTCATGCTCCCTACTTCACTCCACACACTTGCAACACTAAGTAACAGAATATTTTGTCATGTTTTGGGATATGGCATATGGAGAACAAAAACTTTCAGTGAAATGTCTTCATCCACTTTCTGGTCATAGATAAAGAGAATATCTTAATTACATTTAATATTTTTTTATTTAGTTTAGTTAAAACTTAATATCTAGTTATCTACTATTCTTTATTTGATATCTTAGGATTACCTCAGGTTAAAGAGTTACAGCTTGTATACAGATTTAAGATTCATGGCTATGTAGAACTACAATCCAATCTTTTGATTCATATACACCCACTGCATTTCACATTTTTGGGAGCAAAATTTTCATAATTTGTGAAATGTAATTGTTGCTTTTATTTTTATAGCTATCAAAACCAAGCAACAATTTCACTGTCGTTGCTTAAGCGACGGCTATATCTGTCGCTTATCCGATGCTTTCTCTTGATATCCGTCACTTAAGAGACGGATATATCTGTCACTTATCCGATGCTTCCTCTTGATAGTCATCGTTTAAGCGACGGTTATTCCTGTCCCTTATCCGACTCTTAACTGTTATCTCCGTCGCTTATCCGACGGATATTCTGTCGCTTTACCGACGACATGAAAGCTATTTTTTCAAAAAAAATTTACTACCGTTGAAGATATGCTGTCGCTTAACCGACGCTTTAAATTAAACCGACGGTTACTTAGGTGTCGCTTAACCGACAGTTACTTAGGTGTCGGATAACCGACGACAAGTTTTCGACGCTTAAAAAAAAATCAAAGTGTCGTACATGCGAGAGGGAAGTGTCGAAAATCCAACAATTCTACCGTCGGATTTTTGGTCGAAATGTAGTAGTGGTGGTTGGGAGGAATGAGTGTTACCTTCCCCACCTAAGTTCAAATCTCACTTTCTTTTCAGTAGCAATTATTATGCACCCTTTTTGTATTTTTTTTCCCTTAAGTTTTGGAAAATGTGAGTAGATTGGGTGGTTGGGAGGAATGAGTGTTACATTCCCCACCTAAGTTCGAATCTCACTTGCTCTTTACTAGTAATTATTTTGCACTTTTATATTCAAAATCAAACCCACTTTAAGAAACCAGGTGTGGTTTCACTTTTACCCTCTTTTTTTTTTTCCTTTTACTTTTATCTTTCCTTTTTCTTATCTTTTTTTTTCCTTTCTTCTTCTTTTTTTTTTACATTTTTTTCTTTTCTTTTTGATAATGTCCAATATTTTAGGGATGCCCTAAAATATGGCTATAAGCCAAAAATCAGACAAGGTCTAAAAATTAACGCCAAAGGCCTAGATTAGCGAAACGAGGCTCTGATACCACTTGAAGTGAATAATTATTCGCTTACACAAATAATATTACCAAAAGACTTGGAATATTAAATAAACCATAATAATATATAAATTGATGATAGCATAGATATGATGATAGATTACAAAGTGAGTGCCATACATATATTAATTGTAAAGGCACTTTGGACACTATCCATGAAAAGATGCGTCATTTTAGAATTGTTTACTAATAACTATTTATTAATTATTAATTATTAATTATTAATATCAATATGTATTAATATTAATAATTAATATTGGTATTTAATAGTTATTATTAATTATATAGTAGTTATTTAGTGATTATTTATTATATATATTTTTGTTCATTACATTAACTTTTTAAATAATTCTAAATTGAAAAAGTGATGCGATATTTATGAGTATATTAATAAGTAGTTTTTTATGATGGTCTATAATATACATTAAGTTGTTTTATTTAGATATCTAGTCACTATTATATTAAGTGTATATGTAAATTTTATATTGATATTTTAATTAGCTATTTTATTTTTAAAATTAAAATGGAATATTTTACATCAAAGGTGACATCAAAATGACAAAATTAATAGCTTTTTATATACTTTTTTCACTTTTTTTCAATCCTAAAAAAATATCTATCCAAATGGTTTCACTTATTTTTTGAAGCAAACAATTAAATTGCATTAAATGTGAAATCAAAACTACTAAATTCCATTGCCATTGACGCCTCTTAATATACCTTTGTTCTCTTTTTTTTACATTCCTAAAAAAATATGTAGCAAAGTTGTTAAAACTTATTTTTTTGAAGTAGAAAATGAAATCGCATAAAATGTGACATTGAAATGATGAAAGTCCAATGGCATTGATACAGACTTCAAATATAAGCTTTGGATTCCTATTTCCACATTCCTCAACATGAAATTACATTTTCTCAAAACATATTGCAAAGTAACTCCACTTAATTTCCTTGACACAAATTTAGCTTTACATTGAAATAATTAGTAACAAAATATGGAGTTTACTTTATGGTACATTTCATGGTAGTGTTATCATTTTGATCCCACTTATGTAGACAATCATCTTTGTCCTAATGAAGACCTGCATAACTGGGCTCAAAACATTGACACTACAATGGATTTCATCGCAGAGAAAACTGCATATTCTTTTACTAATGATAATTGTGAATTCACATTTTAGTACATTGAAATAATGCTAAAAGTAGTCAAATTTTGAGCCTCGAGTAGAAAAAATTGATATCTATAAAACTAATCAATCTCAAGGACATGAGACATGGGAAAGATCATAAATTTAAAATATTGATAATGTGATATTTGGAACTTGTCTATGAAAATCCAAACATAATATTGATGCAAAAACCATAAAAACATTCATTTGACTAGTGTAGTCTTTATTATATGGAAAAATATGTAGAAAATTAATAAAATAGGAAGGGATGAAAATTATGATTGTAATGTCCCCAAAAATTGAATTTTTTTTATTTTTATTAGGCTAGTTAAAACTACCTATTGTGGACATCTAGTGTCGTACTCTATTGTATTGTTGATTTGTTGTAAGTTGTTCTTATGTCCTACTTCCTTACTTTTAGTTATGATTATTACTATGTTTACTGTGTTTACTTATAATGTGATAATGTTGATTACTATGTTATTCTTATAGTTACGTATTGTTGTGTATGTTAGATACTTTGATTATGTAGTTCATTGTTATTTTACATGTGCTTACCCTTGTATACATGGTTCTAACTTAACTTTGTTTTTTGAACCAAAGTGGGTGGAGTGGAGGGACTAGTTCTCCCATGTAACTGCCTCAGAGGTAAAAGTTTCTACTTGTCTAGCGGGCTTACATAGTTCTTTTGAACTAATCCATTTCTTCCTTTTCACGTGCAGGTTCACCTATTGTCAGAAAAATTGGTCAAGGAGTGAAGAGCATTGGATCACTAGCGCTTGTACTTACAATTCTTTCCTAGTGACATTCACTGGTTTTTTTATTAGACTTTGTGCTAGTGACGAGGTCATCACCGCACTTATTATTTGTATGAACCATATTTATTAATTATGTGGCACTTATTATTCGTGGTGTAAATATTAAGATATGTTCATGTCGTAGCATACTTTTATTATGTTTCTAATTTACTAAATGCAATAACATATAATTTTATTATTCTTAACAGGTTTATGATCTTTTGTTAAAGATAAATGTTATGTTTATAAATAACAACAATGCCATGGCATATTTCATATGCCATGGTCCTAGTCTTAGAGCCTAAGGAATTCGATAAGAATGGTTCTAAGGCTTAGACCCTATAGTATGAGATGTATTTGATACTTATTCCTTGTATTCACTTGGGGGTGGCGATTTTAAGCCATTGCACATGGGCTTTATAAGTTTGCATGAAATGGAGGCATTCAATATTGTAACGCATAATAACTATAGATAAGTGGGTTTGGAGATCATTAATGGATGACATATTGGTGCCTTTAATGCATGTTGGAATGTGTGCAAGCCCAACTTAGGGCTTGGCTCCATGATGGGGTTTGGTCATTTGCAATGTAGTTGCTTACCCTTTGCTCCTGCATAGTATGGAGAACACGACTTTCCATGAGGATGACAGGTCTGAGAAATGTTTGGCTTTCACGACATTAGTTGTTTGTTTGTAGCTTACTCATGATTCATACTTCTCATTATCATTATAATTTTGTGGTTGCAGGTTATAGGGATGGCGAGGGGAGGCATGGTTCGTAGCTTGAATGCAAGATGTGGACAATGCCATATCTTTTATAGTAAGCTTCTTAAACAAGTATTCACTTCTCACCTCTGGGATTGATGGTTAAGACTGAGTTTAACTCGTCATTGGTTGGGGTTGGTTGAGTCCGGTAACAAAAGATGTGTTCTAGTTTGGGGTTGACTGTGTCTGGAAGAAATCTGCATTTTTGGGCAGCGTGAAACTTGGGTTTTGTTGTGGGGTTTTGATGGCCTTCGGGCCTGAGCTTTCAATGTAATGGAATGTATTTAAAATGTTGATTTTTGCAGGGGAGGGAACCTTCATACCTTTGACATGATCTATTTGTATTTTTATACTTTGTATTTTGATTTATGTTATGTGAACAGGAAGCACCATTGCTTGCAATGGTGCAATTGCCAAAGGAAATGACTGTGTAAACTTGATTATGGATTTATAAGACTATTTATAAATGTATCCTACATTGATGTCATTATATTCCTTCATTTTGATTTCATGGTTATTATTCTTGTGTTTTATGTGGAATTCACCTTCGTTGGTTGTATTGGTTAAAGTAGGGAACTAACAGTCAGCGCTGATGGATTTTGGGGCCACGTCGTGAGTGTCGTTGGCACTCACCATCATAGTTTCAATAGCAGAAATGACTGCGTACTTACTATTTATTTTTAAAATGTGTATTTGAAATGTTTAAATAAGACCGTGGGTGTAAAAATATCGTTTTGGAAAATGCTGTTGTAGGTTAATTTGTTGACAGGGTTGTAAGTATGGTTTCATGGCCTTGAATTACAACGTATATAATTTGTAAGTGTCTTACGACATCTAGGTTNAAAAATCTCGTTTTGGAAAATGCTGTTGTAGGTTAATTTGTTGACAGGGTTGTAAGTATGGTTTCATGGCCTTGAATTACAACGTATATAATTTGTAAGTGTCTTACGACATCTAGGTTAAATATTTAGTATTATTTACAGCCCGCATACAAACTCTGTATAGCATGGATTTATAAAATTTGAATAAAATCTACATGATTCAAATCATGGTCGTTGTTTGCGATGATGGTTTATTATTTGTATGGGCTGTGATTTGGGGCTTAAGTGTCCACTGGATTCGATCGTGCAATCTCTTGTATAACTATGGGGTTTTATTTTATTACTATGTATGTAATCATATTGTAGTTTTATTATGGTATTTGCCATTTGGGCATTTGAGTGTCCACGGGAGTTGATCCTGCGACCTCTGTGTGATTACTTTGGATTGTTTAAATGATTACTGTGTATTTTAATAATTATGGTTTTGTTATATGGACATTGTAATCTATGTCATGTGATTTCTATAATGTAGTTTCTAATGTTTACAGTTTTTTATTTTGTTTTAATTATGCAATGGTTTTATAATGTGATAATAAGCACTATTGTGCATGTGTTGGTAGATATAGTAATTAGGAAAAGAAGTGGATTGTGGACCGATGGATGGTCTTGATACTTGGTCTGTTAATTGATTTTGATGATATTTATTTTAATGGAAAATATTTGGTTATTAGCATAGGTTTAATTATACAGACCTTGAAAGGTCTTCGCTGCTCTTAAATTTGCTCAAGTTTTTGTTGTTTAATATTTATTCTTGGATGAAAAATACAATGTTGATAGATTAGAATTGTATTTCTATTTTATACCTGATACTCTCTCTCTCTCTCTCTCTCTCTCTCTCTCTCTCTCTCTCTATATATATATATATATATATATATATAT
>LPNX011026128.1:311799-336128 GCA_001517045.1 Pseudotsuga menziesii
TGCGTAATTTAATTCTGCATCCAACGAGTACCCACACTGCATACTTTTGATGGACCCCTCTACCCCAAAAATAATAAATACTTGAAAACATGTGATGATCACATAATGAGCTCTCCCGCTTGAAATTTGAGTAAAAGCACAAAGAGATATGTCGAAAATACGAACAAAAAAAGTAGTTTTTTTTAATGACAAATATGTCAATTCAACCATTATGGTTGACTTATTTTATTGAAATTCTATTGGTTCTTGAATTCCAACTCACAAAACTTATTTTGGCACGTTTTCTTATAAGGCCCATTTTAGACCCCAAATTTCCTCTAATGCTTATATATAAGTCAGATTAGATCAATATTTTTCTTTTGAGTCATTTTCACTTGAGAATAATTAATTCTTTTTAGTAAATCCTAGCACTTACCAGAGCCCATACTCAGTGATAAAAATAGGGAGTTATAGACCTAGTGCAATTCCAGAGCTCTTCGCTCAACACTAATGCTAGGATGTACTTGTCTGATACACCTAGGGATACAATGGCCAAGGATTCGATGTTCTAGAGATTATGCTCAACATCAACAAGGGAGCCTCTAGGGCTTATGCCCAACTCTCCCAATTTATCTTTTCATGTGTTCTAGAGCTTCATGCTCAACAAAAATATAATACTCATGTGTTCCACAGATTCTCGCTCAACACTAACATCAATTACTCATGTGCTCTAGATCTCCTCACTCAAAACAAAACATCGCATCAATCATGCACTTTAGGTTCCACACCCAACACAAACAAGGATATATATATATATATATATATATACATATATCATCAACAATTGGGTTACGCACAATATATAAAACAAATCATCATATTCATATGAAGTGGGGTCTTCGACCTAGTAAATAAAAACATCAAGATAACATCATAATCAACAGGCTCATGCCTATAATTGTTAGGTCCAAAATTCAGGATATTACATCCCTCCTCGCTTAGAACAACACCATCCCTGGTGTTCTAGGGACTCAAAATGACATCATGAAACAAGGTGGGGTAAGCCTTTCTCATGGTGGCTTCATTAACCCAAGTAGCCTCAGCGGCTTCGAAGTGCTTCCATTTCACTTTCAACTGAACTACAGTGCGCTTCTTGAGCTTCACCTCTCTCTTGTCCAATATATGAATAGGTTCAGGGGAAAAATCCCCTTCAGATTCCACCTATAATAAGGACCAATCAACCACATGTTTAGTATCATAAACATATTTATTTAATAATGATGCAAGGAAAACATTATGGACTCTTATGTGCACGGGTAATGCTAGTTCATGTGCTAGTATCCCTCTCTTGGCCATTATTTCAAAAGGTCCACAAAACCTAAGTGCTAACTTACCACACCTCCCCAAGCTCAACGAGCTCCATTTTACTTTTACTTTCAAGTAGACATGGTCTCCTATTTGATAATCTTTATCTTTTCTTTTCTTATTCGTGTAACTTTTCTAGCGGTCTTGTGCTTCCTTAAGGTTCAACTAGACCTTGGTAACCAACTGTTCCAAGTCCTTTAACAAATCAGGCCCTAACATGATCCGATCCACCAGGATATCCCAAGTAACAGGTGTTCCACACTTCCGTCCATAGAGTAGCTCAAAGGGACTCATCTTGGAAGAATCCTAGTATCCGTTGTTATATGCAAACGATGTAATATGCAGGTAATCTTCCCACTTGGTGGGGTTGTTTATGACATACATCCTGAGCATGTCCTCAACAATCTGGTTTACTCTTTTTATCTGCGGGTGATAAGCAGTACTAAAGTTCAACTGTGTCTCTATTCTGGAGAATAAATATCTCCAAAAGTTTCTGGTAAACTTTGTATCACTATCCGAGATGATTGCCTTGGGTATCTTGTGCAATCTAAATATCTCCTTCAAGAAGATATTGGCAATGTGTACTGCCTTGTAGGCCGACTTTGCTGGAATGAACTGTGCTGCTTTTGACAACTTTTCAACTAATACAAAGATAGAATCATTTTTCTTCTTACTTTTCGGTAGATCGGTGATAAAATCCATACTAATTACCTCCCACTTGCATTTTGGAATGGGTGATGACTGTAGCAATCCCGAAGGATGTTGATGCTCAACTTTGACCAATTGACATTTCGTGATAAACATCACAATGTTGTCCTTTAACTTAGGCCAGAAAAAGTGTCTCTTGACGACAGATATCATCTTTTGATATCCCAGATGCCCCAAGTAGGGTTCTTGATGAAATTTCATGAGGATGCTGGACTAAATGTCTCCTCCTTTTGGAATGTACAATATATCCTTGGACCATAGTAGTCTCGATTCATCTACCTTGTACTCTCTTTGTTATTAAAACAACCTATCCTCTTGGAATTTCTTGAGGATTTCTACATTGAAAGGGTCAACTCTATTGGTCGTTCTAATCCTCTCATACAAATCTGCATCATTTTAACTTAAAGTCACATCATATATCATATGATTTTGTCGACTCAAAGCATCAATGATATTGTTCTCTTTTTCCCTTAATATGCTTTAGATCAAAATGGTATTCCTAAGAAAATCCAACCATATGAATTTCTTAGCATTCAGATCCGGTTCCTCAAATAAATACTTCAGAGTCATATTGTCTGTCTTTAGAAAGAATTTCCTTCCCGTGAGGTAGTACCTCCACATCTTCAATGCATGGATGAAGGCTGCTAACTCAAGGTCGTGTGTGGGGTAGTTTTGCTCATGCTCTTTTAACTTGCACGATTCATAACAGATCGCATGATCATTTTTCAAGAGGAATCCTCTAAGTCCTTCCTTGCTTCCACCCATGCATACAATGAAATTCCCATCGAGATCTGCAATTCATAGTATCATTGCAGTCATCAAAATATACTTAATCTTTTGAAAACTTTCCTTGCACTTGGTCGTCCATAATAACTTATTTGCTTTCTTTAGAAAAGGAGTCACGGGACAATCTATTCTCGAGAAGTTCTTAATGAACTTTTGATAATATCCGGCTAATCCCAAAAAACACCTAATGTCAGTGACACTAGTAGGGGTACGCCAGTCTTCTATGGCTCTAATATTTTTCAGGTCCACGACTATCCCTGTCTCGGAGATAATGTGACCCAAGTATTGTATGTCAGTGACACTAGTAGGGGTACACCAGTCTTCTATGGCTCTAATATTTTTCAGGTCCACGACTATCCCTGTCTCGGAGATAATGTGACCCAAGTATTGTATCTGTGGTTTCTAAAAATCACATTTACTAAACTTATCATAAAGCTGGTGTTCTCGTAACACTCGTATTACTATGAGAAGGTGTTCTTTGTGTTCCTCTTTACTATTAGAGTAAACTAGGATGTGTTCTATAAAGACCAATTTTTTTCCCTAGATACTTACTGAATATACTGTTCATCATGCACATGAAGTTTGTGGGTGCATTGGTCAACCTGAATGGCATCACTACAAACTCATAGTTCTTGTTTCTTGTATGAAATGCAGTTTTGTGAATATCTTCGTCACAAATCCATACCTAATGGTACCCATATCACAGGTCAATATTTGAAAATATTTTGGCTCCGCCACTTGATCGAAGAAGTCATCGATCCTAGGGAGTGGGTATTGGTTCTTGATAGTCATTTTATTAACCTGACGGTAGTCGATGCACATCCACATTGTACCATCCTTTTTCTTTACAAATAGTATCGGTGCTCCCCAAGGGGACACACTTGGTCATATATACCCTTTTTCTATTAACTCTTGCAACTGCAGTTTGAGTTCCACCAATTTTGGTGCACTAATGCGGTAAGGGGCTTTCGAAGCTGAAACTGATCTTGGTGTCAGTTTGATGGAAAATTTTAAGTCTTGTTTTCAAGGTAATCCTGGGATTTCCTCGAGAAACGAGTCTTTGAATTCTACAAGAATGGGAATGTCTTCTATGCAATGTTATCTTTCAGTCTCTATGTATCGAATATTTACTACAAACAACTTGCAGCCTTTTCTAATGCATTTCTTTACTTATAAGGTAGATATTTGTCTTATAGAAACTTTCTTTGGAATGCCTTGAATCTTCACTTGATTCCCTTGCTTATCTGTACACAAGATTGACTTTTGTAAGAAATCGAGCATGACATGGTGTTGTTCCAACAAGTCCATGCCAATAAGTATATCATATGATCCTAAGGGTAGGATATCCAGGTTTACTTTCATTGGAAAACCATTCGGGTTTACCTCACAATCTTTAACTATTTCTGAAACCTTTTGCTTTGTACCTATGTCTAACTGAACAAGCCAAGGTTTATCATGTTTTATTTTTCCTAGTTTGCATACATAACCAATTTTAGGCGACACATAGCTCTGGCAACCAACGGGGTAAATAAGTATTGAAATAGAAGTGTTCAAGATCTTACCTTCTATCTCAACCATGGTAGCTTGATGGTCTTCCTGGAGTCCATCCAAAGCTGAATAAATCCGTGGTGTTCCAGCTTTGTCCTCTATCGTTGGTTCTTCTTGTAAGTTTTGCAAGACCCCATTGGTCTTGTTCTTACAATCTCAGGCATAATGAGACCTCCTGCACTTCCAACATTTGATCTATATTGGGGTAGCATTGGCTCCCTCAGCTGCTACTGGCTTGTAAACACTTGGAGCTGGTATGTATGGTTTCGTACCTAACTTGTTCANCTGCTGCACTTCCAACATTTGATCTATATTGGGGTAGCATTGGCTCCCTCAGCTGCTACTGGCTTGTAAACACTTGGAGCTGGTATGTATGGTTTCGTACCTAACTTGTTCAAGTTCTTGTTTGCTGGAAAATTGTTGATTTGTTTGCTGTATGGGGGTGGGATAAACCTTGGTTTGTGTTTCTCGAAGAAGTTATTAGACATGTCTTTGTTTTGGTTCATGTTCTCTTTCCTTAGCTATNGTTGTTTTGTTTGCTGTATGGGGGTGGGATAAACCTTGGTTTGTGTTTCTCGAAGAAGTTATTAGACATGTCTTTGTTTTGGTTCATGTTCTCTTTCCTTAGCTATCCATGCTCATAGCAGAGCCTAGCTTTGTGCAATGTGGTGTCCAAGGTTCTAGGCATGTCGAACTCAATCCTTTACTGAAAGTTGGGAGGAAGAAATCCTAAGAACTGCTGGATTCTTAGCTTTTCTTCCTTGATGTATGGTACATAATGTAACAGATCTAGAAATATGTTAATAAAAGCATCAATAGTCATGGATCCCATACGTAGCTTGTGAAACTCTTTCACTTNCTTAGCTTTTCGTCCTTGATGTATGGTACATAATGTAACAGATCTAGAAATATGTTAATAAAAGCATCAATAGTCATGGATCCCATACGTAGCTTGTGAAACTCTTTCACTTTTATGCCAAAGAACCTTTTCTACATATACTTTTATTGAAATATTTTGTGGAAGTTAATCCAGTGTATTTCCCTCAACTCATCTTTCTTGGTATGTTTCAGATCTCTCCACCATCTCGTTGCTTTTCCATTTAAGTTATAGATGGCAAGCCGAGCCTCCATGTCGCTTGAGTAGTTATGAACTCATAAATATTTTCTCATACCCAACAACCATTCTTCAGCTTTCTCCCTCATGTTTACTTCACCTTCATAGGTCGGGGCTCTTATTTTTCTAAACACCCCCTGAATATTGTCATCGCTTCTTTGTTTCTTTTTGCATGGAGAAAGAGAGTCATGACTGAAAGGACTGTGATGATCTCCTTCTAGAGCTTCAGGGGTATGATCCTCTTTTTCTTCTTCTCTTGGGATGATTTCCCGTTTATGGAAAGGTTTCATTTTGGACTTGTTTGTGAAATGAGTGGGTTTCCCCTGCGGGCTTCCTCCCATCATATTTCTTAGTAATGCTTTGTTAATTGCTTGTTGTTTCGTTCTTTCATTCAGACTATCTTCTATGAAACTTTGCAACTCTACTTGAAGACTGTGTATGGTCTTCAAAATATCAGAATTCAGTTCCACTACCAGTTCTGCTTCCGAGGTGGGGGTGTTCATCTTTCCTTGTCAGCTATTATCTTCTTCATTATTCATGATCTAAATTGTTTTGTAAAAATTCTTGAAATTGCAAAAAAAATTAATAACAGAAATTTTTTTGTTAGTCAACATAATTTTTTTAATCATACTTTATTTTATTCGCAACGAAGGTTTGGCACACCTATTGGTACCTAGTGTTGAAAATGGGCTCTGATACAACTTGTAATATCCCCAAAAATTGATTTTTTTTTTCATTTAAAGGCTAGTTAAAACTACCTATTCTGGAAAATATTGAACTTGCAGAATGTGTTGTACTCTATTGTACTGTTGATTTGTCGTAAGTTGTTCTTATGTCTTACTTCCTTACTTTCAGTTATAATTATTACTATCTTTATTGTTTATACATAACATGTATAAATTAATATAAGAATATAACATTTGTTAACATTTGTCTTTGGACATCTTATTTTATGATCCCTAGACTTATGACACTTTCTTCATTAAGGTCGTCAGGTAAATGATTAGGTCTACTAGGCCAGGAAACTCTAAACATCATTTCATGTTGGATTCCCTCATATAACATGGTAGTTCTTCAGTACTTAATGAGAATACAGATATTGAAAATTTCATTTAATTATTTTATAGATAAGTCAGACGAGATCAATATTTTTCTCTCCAGTTGTTTTTACTCGAGAATAGTTAATTATTTTCAGTAACTCCTAGCACTTACCAAAGCCTATACTCAATGCTAAGAACATGGATTTATAGACTTAGTGTAATTATAGAGCCCTTCTCTCAACACCAATGTTAGGATTTACTTGTATGATACACCTAGGGATACAATGGAAAAGGATCCGATGTTCCAGAGCTTACGCTCAACATCAACATGGGAGGATCCACGGCTTATGTCCAACTCTCCCAATTTATCTTTTCATGTGTTCCAGAGCTTCATTCTCAACACAAATATAATACTCATGTGTTCCAAAGCTTCTTTCTCAACACAAACATCAATTACTCATGTGCTTTACAGCTCCTCACTCAACACAAAACATCTCGTCAATCATGTGGTTCAGGGTCCACACCAAACACCAAGAAGCATATATATATCATCAACAATTGGCTTACGCCCAATATATAAAACAAATCATCATGGTCATATGGAGTGGAGTATTCGACCCAGTATATAAAAACATCAAGATAACATCATAATCAATAGGATCGTGCCTATAAGTGTTAGGTCCAAACTTCGGGATATTACAATGATGAAAATAACTTAGTAAATTCCAAATGAGTAGATAGAGGAGAGTTGAGAAAATATAAGCGTAAATAAGTTAGTAAACATCCAATTAAAAATCTAAAATTTCATTAAATGTATGTAATGTCTCTAAAATCCGTAACAAAAAATAAAAAATTGTAGTGTCAATAATACTGCTAAGATCTAAGGGACACCTATACTTAACTTTAGAATTATTAAATCTTAATAGGAACTAAACTTATGTTCATGTTCTGTTTTTCTTGTATGTTTTTACCTATTTTTCTAAATGCAATGATGTTTATTGTCATTCTTTTATATACTGATGTATTTGTGTATTGATGTCTTTTATCTTGTTTAATGATGTTTTGATATTGCTTATTTATGTTGGATACTTAATGTGCTACTTAGTCTTTATTTACTAAATGATGAGGCTGACTTACCTCTATAGCTAAAGGAGAGGAGTGGCTGGATTTTACCTAATGACCCACTTTGAAAAGTAAGGAAATTATTGAACTTGCGGAATGTGTCATACTCTATTGTACTGCTGATTTGTTGTAAGCTATTCTTATATCCTACTTCCTTACTTTCAGTTATGATTATTACTATGTTTATTCTTTATACATAACATGTATAAATTAAAATAAGAATATAGCATTTGTCTTTGGGCATCATATTTTATGATCTCTATACATATGACACTTTCTTCATTAAGGTCATCAGGTAGATGGTTAGGTCTACTAGGCCAGGAAACTCTAAACATCCTTGCATATTGGATTCCCTCGTATAATATGGTAGTTCTTCAGTACTTGATGAGAATACAGATATTTAAAATTTCATTTAATTATTTTATAGATAATTCAGAAGAGATCAATATTTTTCTCTCTAGTCGTTTCCACTCGAGAATAGTTGATTATTTTCAGTAACTCCTAGCACTTACCAAAGCCCATACTCAATGCTAAGAATATGGAGTTACATGCTTAGTACAACTCTAGAGCTTTTCGCTCAACACCAATGCTAGGATGTACTTGTATGATACACCCAGGGATACAATGGCCAGGGATCTGATGTTCCAGAGCTTATGCTCAACAACAACATGGGAGGCTCCAAGGCTTATGCCCAAATCTCCCAGTTTATCTTTTCATGTGTTCCAGAGCTTCATGATCAACACAAGGCCAGGGATCTAATGTTCCAGAGCTTATGCTCAACAACAACATGGGAGGCTCCAAGGCTTATGCCCAAATCTCCCAGTTTATCTTTTCATGTGTTCCAGAGCTTCATGATCAACACAAATATAATACTCATGTGTTCCAGAGCTTCTCGCTCAACACAAACATCAATTGCTCATGTGCTTTAGAGCTCCTCACTCAACACAAAACATCTCATTAATCATGTGCTTCAGGGTCCACGCCCAACACCAACAAGCATATATATATATCATCAACAATTGCCTTACGCCCAATATATAAAACAAATCATCATGGTCATATGGAGTGGGGTATTTAACCCACTATATAAAAACATCAAGATAACATCATAATCAATAGGCTCATGCCTATAAGTGTTAGGTCCAAACTTCAGGATATTACAATTATGGAAATAACTTAGTAAATGCTAAATGAGTACATAGAGGAGAGTTGAGAAAATATAAGCATAAAGAAGTTAGTAAACATCCAATTACAAATCTAAAATTTCACTAAATGTATGTAATGTCTCTAAAATTCGTTAAAATTTTTTTGTAGGGTCAAAATACTGCTAAGATATAAGGGACACCTATACTTAACTCCAGAATTATTAAATCTTAATAGGAACTAAACTTATGTTCATGTTATGTTTTTCTTGTATGTTTTTACCTAGTTTTCTAAATGTGATGATGTTTATTGTTGTTCTTTTATATACTGATGTACTTGTGTATTAATGTCTTTTATCTTGTTTAATGATGTTTTGATATTGTTTATTTATGTTGGATACTTAATGCGCTACTTAGTCTTTATTTACTAAATGATGAGGCTGACTTACCTCTGTAGATAAAGGGGACAAGTGGTTGGATTTTACCTAACGAATCACTTTGAAAAGTAAGGAAATCCTATGGTTTGGTTTTACTTAGTTCTCATCAACTAATGCATGATGTATATGTGGTTATTGCAAGTGTTCCGTCTGTGCGTGAAGGATAAAGATGACCCAACCTTGCACCTAGAAGACTTCTACACCCTAACACGCTAAGGATTGAAGGCATGGTGTAAAAACACAAAAAAAATACACAAGGAAAAAACTATAGATAAGGGGGTAAAATCTAAACTATGGTAGATGTTAGTTGTCACACTAAATGGACCATGTGAAGGTTGTGTGGCTTCCTCGTTGGTGCCAACTTAAAACCCAAGCTAGGATTTTCAATGTCATTCTTTCGCATAGTGAACTCGTTGGAGAAGGGGGAGAGCTCCATTACTTGGGGGCTAGGGTTTTCGATGTCATTCTTTTGCACAGTGAACTCGTTGAAGAACGGGGAGAGCTCCATTACTGGGGATTACGCTTGCAAAGACATAGTCACACCGTTTACAGGGTTAATCAAAATATTAAATAGGTATGCAAAACAACTCTGTGGTTTTTAAAATCTTAAGTTCATTCGTTGTAATGATTTGGTTGCAGCTGCATTTCTGGTTTTTGTTGCAGGTTTCGATGGTGGAGAAGGTTGCGACTGTAGGCAATAAGAGCTCGTCAAGCTTCCACATGACTCTAGGCAATAAGGAGGTCGTTATGAAGGAAATTAAATATTCATATCATAGTTATGAAAAATATTTGTAATTTATAGCTTGTTATAAGAATATTCACATGACTCCGCTACTTGTTACTTAAAAACGAATAGAATATATATTTTTAACCCCAAAAGATAAAAACTCAGATGGGGAAATCGGGTAATAAATATCGTGGAATCATTCAACTGCAGAAATAAAAAATAACATTAAGTTACCTATGTTTGAATCTATGAGTCTTGTACATGCCATCATTTTTATGTCTGTGAAAAGGCTCTAGAGGTTGGTAACCCTAAAAGTAGGTTGAAACCATGACCTTGCAGCATGAATATTTTATATAGGAATATCGTCTTTCAGTTACTACCATAGGGAATCAACCAGATTCTTGTATTAAGCCATCCATTCTACGTAGGGTTTCCAAAATTAGGGTTCTTGGCTCTTATTCAACTTCAGAAATGACAGCCCAGGCACGTAACGTCAACTCTCTCTTTGACAGAACACTGCTATTCTAAATTTTCTTGGCTTACCTCGAAATCGTCCATTGCTCTCCTACGCTTTCTTCAGAAGACGTCAATGCTGCCCCAAAGACATAAAAGCTGCCCCAAAATTAGTAATAGCAAAAAATAATTTAAACTGACCAGATCAACTCACCAGATTAGAAACAACAAAAAATAATTTAAAGTGACCTGATCACCAACATTAAGAACAACTAAAATTAATTTAAACTGACATAATCCACCTACACATCGATCAGAACGCAACAGATCAATCTTCATCCATCACTGCCAATAGCAAAGCAAGGGCATAAGAGGCTAGAGTAAAACTGACATCCACAGTTAAAACTTTGCAATCACCAATAAATAAGTTGATAAATACATACGAGTCTTGACAAATAATTGAAAATAATTATTTTTAATTTACTAGCATTATAAAAATAAGTAATAAAAGTTATTTTATATGGAGTTTGATTATTGGATTGGGTATATTTTTATTGATCTTATTAAAAAAAGTAATTATGGATATTAATAATATTGATTGATTATTAGGTTTTCATCATAGAACATGGGTATTGAGTGAGCCTAACTTTTATCTCAAATCCTTGGACATGATTCGGGCCCTAAAAGAAGGATTTAAATAGGAATCTAGGGTAAAGAAAGATGGTCATCACACTTGTTGCTAAGAGTATTCTTACCCTCAATGTGTGGGATTTGAGGCCATTATAAGGTTTTGATAAGTATTATAAGGTTTTGATAAGTAGCGATAGCTCTACCAGCCCTTGAGATAGTTAAAAGAAGAAACTAGTCCTTCTAATAAACGAAGCTTATTGGAATGTAGAAATAATAATTATGTGTTAAGCCAAAACAAATGACTTTTTTAGAGGATTCATGGCCTTATGATAGGGTAAAATTAAAGGAAATAAATCTAGTTATATGTATTTGGGGCATAGACATGATTACTAGAAGAAAACAAGGCCTTTGATGTAAGGGGACACCTTTAGGAATATCATATTAACATATATACCTTGAAACACCGCATAAGACCTCTTAATTGTATCCTTGCCTATTATTGGGGTTATCCATGTCACTAACGGGTTTTAAGCAAGTTATATGGGTTTAAATATATTTGGTATCCACGACCATGGAAAACACCTCGAACTAGTACACACAACCTACTACTGGGGTATTATTTACCTCTAAGTGAGGACATCAATTCCATTATGAGGGTTTTCCTAGTATATATGGAGATCATGGTTTTGTACAAGGTCATAGGATGGAACGTGGGTCTTAAGTCCTAAGGAAATATTTGAAACACATCCATGAGGTCCCAATGGTGTTGTTGGCATCTGAGTGTTTATATAATTGACACTAACTATGGATCTTAGAACCTTAGACATACTTGTGGGAGGAATCATATGACTTAGGACCTAAAGGAATGTTTTAGGAAGCTCAACCTAAAAGCAATGACTCTAACTATCNGCTATGGATCTTAGAACCTTAGACATACTTGTGGGAGGAATCATATGACTTAGGACCTAAAGGAATGTTTTAGGAAGCTCAACCTAAAAGCAATGACTCTAACTATCACATAGGAGATCATGCAGTGTGTAGGAGATCATTCATCCTTAAAGTGGGATATGGGTGGAAATATGCAACTTTGGCACTAAGCATGAGCCTTGGACCACGGTTGGAGAAGAAATTTAGTGAATTATACCCTAACATAAGATTATTGACATAATCGGAAATGATGAAGGACATTAACCATAAAATAAACCTTTTAGAGCGGATTACTGCGATAAAATTTGGATACGGAAATAATCAAGGGTTTTCACA
Organism: Pseudotsuga menziesii; assembly: GCA_001517045.1. Taxonomy (NCBI): domain Eukaryota; kingdom Viridiplantae; phylum Streptophyta; class Pinopsida; order Pinales; family Pinaceae; genus Pseudotsuga; species Pseudotsuga menziesii. The sequence goes on from LPNX011026128.1 coordinate 324,114, forward strand.
TGTTGAGATGGATCTCAAAACCTTCAATGGAGTCATATGAAGAAAAAAAGATCCTCATGTAGGTTTCCTAACCCATTGGGAATGACATTCTCGTGAAAAATACCATGTCCTTGGCCCAAAAGAATACTTTGAGGAAAACATATCCATATCTAATGGCCTCCTACAATCATTGATTTTAAGCATCTTTGTGCCGTGAGCATTTAAGATTCCTCCTTGTAAAAACAAACATTAGGATTGTGCCGTGAGCATTTAATATTCCTCCTTGTAAAAACTATACCTCGATTCCTCCTTGTAAAAACTATAACGAGGTAGGTGAAACATCATAGTTATTTTTATTTTTCTTAATAGTTTGTTTTGTTTTATTATATTAACTTTTTTAAATTATTCCAAATTGAACGAGTGATATGATATTTATGAGTATATTAATAAGTAGTTTTTTAAATGGTGGTCTATAATATATATTAAGTTGTTTTATTTAGATATTTAGTCACTATTATATTATATTAAGTGTATATGTAAATTTTATATTGATATTTTAACAAGCTATTTTATTTTTAAAATTGAAATTATTTTTTTTTTTATTAAATGTGACATCAAAATGACAAAATTAAGAGCTCTTTATATACTTTTTTCACTTTTTTTTATAGTCCTAAAAAAATATGTAGCAAAAAGGTTTCACTTATTTTTTGAAGAAAAAAATTAAACCCCATTAAATGTGAAATCAAAACTACTAAAGTCCAATTCCATTGACACCTCCTAATATACCTTTGTTCTCTTTTTTTTAACATTCGTAAAAAAAAAATATGTAGCAAAGATGTTAACACTTATGTTTTTGAAGTAGAAAATTAAATCGCATAAAATATGACATCAAAACCGCAAAACTCCAATGCCATTGACACCTCTTCAAAGATTACATTGAAATAATGCTAAAAGTATTCAAATTTTGAGCCTCGAGTATAAAAATTTGATATAGATATAAAACTAATCAAACTTAAGGACATGAGACATGGGAAAGATCGTAAATTTAAAATATTAAGAATGTGAGATTTGGAACATGTATAAGAAAATACAAACATAATATTGATATGGGAAGCATAAAAACATTCATTTCACTAGTGTAGTCTTTAATATATGGAAAAAAATGTAGAAAAATAATAAAATAGGAAGGGATGAAAATTTTGATGGAAATAGCTTGGTAAATGCTAAATGAGTAGATAGAGGAGAGTTTAGAAAATACAAGCATAAATAAGTTAGTAAATATCCAATTAAAAATCTAAAATTTCACTAAATGTATGTAATGTCCCTAAAATTCGTAAAAAAAAAAGGTGTAGTGTCAATAATACTCCTAAGATTTAAGGGGCATATATACTTAACTTCAAAATTATAAAATCTTAATAGGAACTATACCTATGTTCANCCGTAAAAAAAAAAGGTGTAGTGTCAATAATACTCCTAAGATTTAAGGGGCATATATACTTAACTTCAAAATTATAAAATCTTAATAGGAACTATACCTATGTTCATGTTTTGTTATTATTCTCGTATGTTTTTCCCTAGTTTTATAAATGCGATGATGTTTATTAACATTCTTTATATACTGATGTACTTGTGTATTGATGTATTTTATCTGGTTTAATGATGTTCTGATATTGCTTATTTATGTTGGATACTTAATATGCTACTTAGTCTTTATTTACTAAATGATGAGGCTAACTTACCTCTGTATCTAAAGGGGAGGAGTGGTTGGATTTTACCTAACGACTCACTCTTAAAGGTTAGGAAATCCTATGGTTTGGTCTTACTTAGTTCTCATGAACTAATGCATGATGTATATGTGGTTATTGCAAGTGCTCCGTCGCTAATCCTATATTGCATGTGTGTGAAACATAAGGAGGAGCATACCTTGCACCTAGAAGACTTCTAAACCCTAACACACTAAGGATTGAAGGCATGGTGTAAAAACACAAACAAAATACACAAGGAAAAAAATATAGAAAAGGGGGTAAAATCTAAACTATAGTAGATGATAGTTGTCACATTAAATGGCCCATGTCAAGGATGTGTGGCTTCTTCCATGCCAATGCCAACTTAAAACCCAAGCTATGTTTTTTTATTCCATTCTTTTGCATAGTGAACTCATTGGAGAAGGGGGCGAGATCCATTGCTGGGGCTTATGCTAGCAAAGACATAGTCACAACGTTTATAGGGTTAATCGAAATCATAAATAGGTATGCAAAACAACTCTGTGGTTTTTAAAATCTTAAGTTCATTCATGGTAATGATTTATATGCAGCTGCACTTTTAGTTTTTATTGCAGGTTTAGATGGTGGAGCACATTGTGACTATGGGAAATAAGAGGCTTCCAAGCTACAACCTGGTAAGCTCATATGCAAGGGATTTCAACCATATGTTTGGTCGTTTGTGGGTTTTAAAAGGAATCTGGGTTCTTTGTATGTAGTTTGTAATGGCTTCCCATTTGGGAATTGTCAGGGTTTGAGATAGAATGAATCTCAGACTATTCGTTGCATTAGGGTTTTAAGTTAATGATTATGGCCTGTTCAGGCATTTGTAATGTGTAATGACTGTGGTGAATTTCCTTTGCCTAAATAAAACCTTATGTTGGATTTTTATAGTGGTTTTGGTGTTTCTATGTTCTTGGCTCTTCCTTGGTTTAATTTACGAATTCATAGTAATATTTAAGCCTAAGCAGACTTTAGTTGGTGAAATAGATATCTTAATATGGGTTCTTGGTCAATTGGTTTTAACTCTGCGTTTTTAATCTCTATCTTTTTAAATTGGAGATCTATATGTATAAGAGCGTAATTGGAAATTGTGGTTTTATTTACTTAATTAGTTTATTTTGGGAAAATTGTTGCCGAGAGAACTATATTTAAATTTATAAGAAGGGTTCTGATATTTCAGTTCCGTTGCTATGAATGAAACAATGGTAATGCTTGCTCATAAATATTACTTGAATGTGGATATATTTTGGGTTTATGCCCATGCTGCATTCTATGAAATGTTTAGCGTTAATGGCTTTTTTTACCTATGGTAATTTATATTAGTTGTTTTGTTTTTGTATAGAAACACAGAGGCAAAAACTTAGCTGTGTTCTTTATTTAACTCTTTGGTAAAATCATGACTGTTCTTTATTATTCATTGTATCAAAATGTTGATTTCGTTTCTGAATTGTAGCAGTTGGGAAAGCCCTAGCTCTGTTTAGTATTTATAAATTTTATGGGGTTTAAACTTAGCTATAATTCCATTGTTGGAAGCGTGAACCTATGGTTTCAACGATGGTTGTAATATCATGGTAATCATAGCTTGTGTGTGTGTGAAATGATTGGTATATTGTTTTTTAAAATCCTTTAAAAACATAGGTGTTCGCTTCCATCCAACGCTTAGTTTATGGGATTCGATGGTTGATCTTATCGTTCTGTTTGTTATTTCTTTTAAATGGTTTATATGATTCCATTAAGTATTTATAATTTATTTTAAATGGGATTCCAGTCGACGATATGCATGTTTTATGGATTACCATGATGGTTGTGGGATGTTGATATATGTTTCTTAAACTCCCAAGGATTCGATGTTTGGTTCATGATTATGTGTTATTTGTAGCCTCTGAAACATTTCATTAATGGATAGTTATTATATAGATGTTGAGTGGATTCTCATATGCCAACATTATAAGATTGGCCTATCTTTTTTATAGGATGGATGGCAATGTGCTTTTTTTTGGAATTTGACATTTGGTTCAAATTGTGATACCTTTGGTTTATTTAATGCGGTGACTAGAAATTTTTATTTAATTTATTTTTAGTGCTTTCAGCAGCAAATGTTGTGCATATTGATTATGGATTTGGAGACTAAGGGATTTCATCCCGGGTCCATGATCCTATTCTGTCATTGGTTTGTAAATTGTTTATTTAGTTGATAGTTTTGTTTATTTAGATGGTGAGTCTGTTTATTAGATGTCATTCCCATTTTTATTTGTTATTTGATTAGGTAGTCGGTTGATTTGGTAAACCGTTGTGGTTACTCTATAATGTTACACTAAGTATTTGGGTTTTAAATATGAGTTTCTTATTCCACGTCAGAACTTTATACAGGTACTGGGATATAGGGTTTATATGTATGGATTCAGTACTTTTTTCTATATTTTGGAAAATGTTTGGCCATTAAATTTATCAAGACTAATTGTTAAATCTATTCTAAACCCTAACATATATAGAAGCTTTGAAAACTAATTTAACATAAACCTGATAAGAAATTTATCCTAGAATCTGTATAAGAATTTAAACTAAGATTCTATCTTAACTAATCAAATAGCCTAAAATATTTATTCATACTGATGATGGGTGAATTAAAGCTCCCAATACATAACCCAATGGTTGTAATCACAACCTGTAAGTGTAATAATATTAGAGATAAGAGATGAAATGTAGAAATCTATTACCTGCAATTATGCAACTTGAAATGGCTTAAGAACCTAGCACACTTCAACACCTAGAATTAATAAAACACTTTCTATCTCTGACCTTAGGAATTATAATCAAATAACTTTGGAACTACCATGTTCCTCCCAACCATGATTGGAACCATTCCTGGTTCTAAAATGGATCCCCGTGAGATGGCTCCAACTTGCAAGAGATCTAGAAATCCTAAGGGTGTCATCTTAACACAAAAGAAGTTTTCACCTAAATCTACATGGTCTAAACCATATGCATACATTATATTTCGACCATATTTCCCTTATTTTTTACCTTTGCAATTTTATTTCCATAAAAAAATGTTCCAAAAACATTATTATTTCCAATGGTTTACCCTCACTCTCTTCAGCAAAGGGTCAAAACCCTAAAAAAGGGTAAAAAACCATAAAAAGGGTTTAAAACCCCTAAAAGGGTTTCAAAAACCCTAAAAAGGAGAAAAGGCCAGAAAACCATAGGAAAATACCATGGGTTACCACAATGGGTCAAAAAACCCTAGATCCATACTATAAATACATTGTGAAGGGATTGAAAAAAGTTACACACCCACAAAAACCTTTTGTCACACATTCCCGTCGCCATACCATTCCCACAGTGTATGTTGAGACATTCTCCATACCCATCTTGGATCCACTTCCTGTTTGACACAATCCATGGAGACCATTCGAGAAGCAGCCTGTGGAGAGGGAAACCACTTCCCAGGATGACCATGGTGGCCCAGTTTACAGAAAAGGGAGGTATAGTTTGTTTATTTTAGTCATTGCATATTGAAAAAATGTCAAAAATGATTTGATTTTATGTTACTAATATAGTTTGTTGTTTTGTTTTCCGTGAAATCTTCCTTATAATTACATTGATGTAAGGCTAGTGCTTTTGCACGCAATAAAGGATAAATCCCCATTACCATTTTGGAGAGTCCACTGGTCGATCCAGTGGGATCCCTATTTTTTTGGGTTTGCTATAGGTTTTTCTTTAGTGTATTCCTTTAGCCGCCACTGATCAGGCCTCATCATAGTCGATATAAACCTTTATTATGCTAGTTCCTTCCCCCTTCCCCCCCATTCCTTTTCATCTTTGTCTTTTTTAATTTTTTCCTGTTCAGTGCAAGTTGCGCTTATTGGGCCAGAAACCACAACCGAGTTGCTCCTTTCTGGTTGATAAGCACAACCTAGGTCATGAATTTATCCTTGATACATGTGACCTAGCTCAGACAGCCAAATCACACATGTCCCGACTTTAGGAGCGACCTAAGTCACCCTTGTGACCCTGTTCTATGCAATTGAGTCATGTCTTACCCTCTTGTTTGTACAACTTGACTATTTTATGTCCAAATCACCTCTACCTTTCTGTTCTATGCAAAACAGATCACACCTATTCCACCAAGAGGTGCAACTGTTAGTTTATAGTCTATTTTCCATGTCTGTTTTAGACCCCTGTCTGTCCCAAACCCCTGTCCAAACCTATTTTTATTTCCAGAAACTGACCTTTTACATCCCCTTGGTGTGTTTGAGGTATCCCTTACTTGGTTAATGAGTTTCCATAGTTAAGCTCCATAACTTGAAACCCCATGCTTATTTCCTGCCAACAGTTCCTTATTACTCATTTGTTTTGGAAGGAAAATTTGTTACATACATTTGCACACAAATTCACGTCATTAAGTGAACACTCTTGGTTCATGACCCTGAGAAGAGTCTTAAAAGGAATTAATTAACTTAATAACATCTGGATCGGGGTATAAACCCCATCCTCTTAACTGTGGGAAGTACTTGGGCATATCCCTAAAACTCATTGTGAGGAGTACTACAGGAATCCCAAAGTAGTTGGACATTGAGAGGACCTGCCAAGTGAAAAGGGAAACGAACCCTACCTGATCGATTAGTTCTCACCCGTGAGGTAAACCAAGAGATTTCATTTGTGATAAATTCATTAACCATTTTACCTAAGTCGTGGAGTGAGGGGTACTTCCCTAATAAGCAAGCCGTCAGACAACATTGGTGGCCGAGTGATTCCTTTTGAACCATTATGAAGGTGATTAAACTAGGGGTCCATATTCATTTCCAGTTACTACAATAGGTCATCATTTCTCCATTGCACTACTCCTATTAGCTTAGGGGTCACACCCCCTAGTTCTATTCTTTGAACCATCACCATTGATCCCATATTTGACGTCACTCACTACCTTTAGATCCACACACAACCTCTAAGTTCGATTCAGATTCCTACCAATCTGAACCCACTTTTTTCACTGCCCCGTCTAGCCCCATGGATGGTTCTCATCCAGATCCCTTCCACTGAGGGATAGTTGGTGATGGACCTATGTCCTTTCTACTCATCATCATAGGTATCCCTTCTAGTGGTCCCATTTCCACTACACACACTATTGTTGGTACGTTACCCACTAGTGGTGGCCCCACAGAAGCTATCATGTTTCCTACCATACCATATTTTATACTTAGGGGAAGTGGCCCTTCCACGTCCATTCCAACTATTCCTACTATGGGAATTCAACTTCATCCACCCCCAGCAATGCATGGAAACTATGTTCCTGCAACCACTGGCACCATTATTCATCTACCCCGAGCCAATCTTGGCTCTACCCTACCTTTCATGGCTTTTCTAGAACTACCATATTTTACAAGGTTAAAAAGTGACCCCATTAGTCATCAACTATACTAGAATCCCATGCCCATAAAAATTCCCTCAAACATCCCAAATTTTGAGGGAAAGGCACGCAAAAAACCTCAAAACCATATCATGTCTTTCCACTTGTGTTGTTCATCTAACAACACTGTGGATGACTCTGTTAGATTTAGGTTGTTCCAGTGCACACTTATAGGTGCTACAGCCATGTGGTATATCAAGTTTTCTCATGCCACTTACCTTGATTTCTCCTCACTTGCCTCAATGTTCCTTCAATACTTTCAGTTACCTATCCAATATGACGAATGAGCGAAGATCCTTTTATCCTCTCACCAAACCTTAACTACTAACACCATGGATCATATCCATGAGTGGAGACATCGATGTAGCTTGTGCAATATCCAATTGGATGATAGGATATTTTTTGAATCATTTCTCAAAAATTTACACCTCCCATAGCCCAAAGGACGTCGCATCTAAGCGACCCAAAATAGAGGAGGAAGCCATCCTGAAGGCTTAGCAGTTCGACTTGATCTATGCCCAGTCCCATTATTTATATACCATCATACTCGATGCTCCCTGAGCTGAAACCTCTCTCCATGATATGCCACGGGAATCCCATGCCATTGATGGAGTCATCGGCTCTATCACCTAGCACCATCAATTTTACATGGCCTCTCCCATGATGCCACAACATTCAGGTAGCACCCATCATGTTTCCTAACATAGTTACACCCTCAAATACTCACATATGATGGCTCAGTTCGGAGCCACCCCCTCCAATGCACCTCACACACTAACTCATCATGTCCATGGACCGACTTGTTCAACACAATCATGTTCTATCCATGCTACCAGATCTCTAGCCCCTCTAGCTCCTTTATCCTCTTATGCACCACATGTTCAACCCACGATGACTCTGGCCCCGACTCCTCCATTTTCTACAGGATAGGTTTATTCTCAACAAAACCTTCCTAACAAACCTGCCCCCAATAACCAACAAGGGCAGGGCAAGAACAAGAGAGGAAGAAACCGAGGCAATAATAAGCCCCAAGGAGGTGCTCAACAAGACAACCCTCCAAATAGTAATGGTGTCAACCTGCCTACACAGAATCCCCAACGTCCCAATCATCTTAGGAAGAAACCACAGTCACGTACCAACCTTCTATGTGTTATATACAACACCTATATTCATTACACTCATCTGCATTCTCACATGGCTTGCATCCAACAACTTCTCCATAATGACACCCAATGTGTTCCGAAGGCAATCGCTCTAGCTCGGGAAAAACCAGTGCCACCAAGTCCTCTGCCTATGGTGCTCCAAAACCACCTACCACACCAAGGGATGGTTGCAACCCAACCCCTAGCCCCAGCTGCTCCTATTGAGGCTGGTGTCCATCACCTCATGAAGTTATCATCTGAAATCAACCTCCAAATTCGATGCAACCAGTATGGATCAACCATAGAAACTGTTGACCCATCATTGGGATCTACATCTTCCCCTTTCGATATGTCTTTGCACTTACCANTATCATCTAAAATCAACCTCCAAATTCGATGCAACCAGTATGGATCAACCATAGAAACTGTTGACCCATCATTGGGATCTACATCTTCCCCTTTCGATATGTCTTTGCACTTACCAAGACCCCACACCGATGGGGAAGCCAGAGTCCCCCGGTTCCCTATGTGTCATGTCAAAAACAATGCCACTTCCAGAGCTTCCCTCAACTGTATTATAGTTAACAACTTGGCCCAATATCCTACAACCATGTCCACTTTGAAATTTCTTAAAACTTGCTCATCACAGTGTAAAGCATTGTTTTCCCCACTAGGTGTCATTTATCCCTATGATTCTAGGATAATCACATTCAATTTGGATCAAAGAGATCCCAGGATGTCATCTACCATCGCCTTCTAGGTTATGGCCTTAATTCAAAATTGGGTCATACATTGATGCATTATTGATGAGGGGGAATCCACCTATGTCATGTCAACCTTTGTTTGGTAGAAACTTGGGTCCCCTACCCTACAACCTTCCACCACTGCTCTTTGTGCCTACAATAGCCTTTCTACACAACCACAGGGGATTCTCATGAAATTTCTTGTTTAGTTAGCTTGTAAAATGGTGTTTATTGACATTGAGGTAGTAAATTCGTAACTTGATTACAACCTCCTCCTAGGACGTAGCTAAATGTATTCCATGCAAGTCATGGCCTCTACTATCTTTCAACTACTAATGTTCCCTCATGATAGGAAAATCATGATTATTGACCAGTTGACATACTATGATCCTAAGGTTTTGACCATGCCAAAACACATCCTTCTGACTATCAGCTCCATCATCGACATTGTGTCCATCCCATCTTTATCTATTTTTAGCACGGGCATGTTCACCAACACTCCTATGACATACACATTTTTGTCCTTACCACCTCCACCTTAATCGACTGACGTATCAGACTTGTCCATGATTGCATCGAGTACCATTCCAACCACATCATAACCTCAGTCGCAAACCCAACCATAGTCATCAGGGAACTATTGGGGTTTTTTCCTGGTACACACAATTCCCTTCCTTTTTCCACCATTTGGCATTGTGAGAAAGCTTGTAATGGATACTCTGAACCTACCTAATTTCATATTGGGAATTCCTGTATGGTACCTCGATCAACCCACCCCACCCCCGACTCCCCAGGTCATGTTGACTCCCATCCAACCTATTGAGATGCTGTCACACCCACCTCATGGTTCATCAAAGACTCCTTTCTCTCCAAGCCTACCCCTTCTCCTCCAAAGAAGGCTAGGGTCAAGGCCTCCAAAGAAACAACTAAACCACATTCGTGCCCTATTTTTTCTTCGTGTGATGTCCAAGGCTATACGACACAAAACTATCTTGAGTTTCCTATCCTTCACACCCATATGGAAACTGTAGCTGAGGCTGATGGCACTTCAGTGATCACCATCTCAGATCCGTCAGTGGTCAAGAACAATTCATTGTGAACCAACCATCCTTGTGCAATTTCTGGCTTGTATGGTCATTACTCTCACCATTTCCCATACTTTACCGAGTATTGGTCAGCCCTTTGTGACCTTCAAAAACACCCTCGTGAGTCCAACATCACTATTATTGAGGAAATCCACCCTCTATATATTTCTTTGACACAACCAATACCATATACATGATCTGCAGTTCCACTTGTCCTTCAGTCTCCTTAGTTATAGAGGATCTCTCTGATCTATCCACGCGTTCTTTCAACAATGATGAGAAGATTCTTGAAGCTCTTTCAAATCCTGAGTACCATTGGGATGATATGCACCGTCTCTCATTATTTATTCCCAATGAACCACTCTCATCATCGGATCAGTACCCATGTTGGGCTAGGAAAGAGCAAAAGGAATAAACTTAAGTGCAAGCGCAATAGGAAATGCAGGCGTGCAACAAAAGAAAGGGAGGTAAACAAAGAAAAGGAAGCGTGGAATAGGGAAAGTTGGGATGAGTAATGGTCTGAAAAAGGAATAGTGGGCCTTGACTTGGTGGAATATTGGCAGGCATAAAAGTAAAGGCTAGAAAGCAACNAGGAAGCATGGAATAGGGAAAGTTGGGATGAGTAATGGTCTGAAAAAGGAATAGTGGGCCTTGACTTGGTGGAATATTGGCAGGCATAAAAGTAAAGGCTAGAAAGCAACAGGTTAGAAGACCAAAGGAGTTCGATTCGGCGAAATACTGAAGAACGATTTTTGCAGCTAGTTATTACCTGTACAAATAGACTGAAAGATGTTTCTACAACTAATTATGGCTTACGATTATTGTAATGAAGGATGATTTTATGACCAGTATGTATTGTAATAAATATGAAAGATGTTTTTTGTGGCTATCGATGACTGTAATAACTCAGCTGTACTGAGTCGACCCTGCACGGTCTTGTAACATCAATAAATAGGAAAAACCTGCTCTGTATAAGGTTTCTATTAGGAGTGATAGAAAATACTTGATGGAATCAGAGAGAAGTATGATGGTAGGAGAAGGTTGCTGAGCCATGGATCTGCAGCTGTGTGCATAGACCATTTTGTAAAGAGTCAATCTGCAACTGAGTGCGCAGATAGTATAGTAGATGAGTCGATCTAGGCTATTTGTTGATCAGTAGGAGTAGTTAGAAGAATAAAAGAGAGAGAATGAGAGCAAGAAAGAGTTTGAGATAAATAGACATATCTCAAAATAGTCTACAATTCAGATACTACAAGGTGCTATATATTCTCATGCCAGATGAAGAGCACCTTGGTGGTTTTTCCCAGTTGGGTTTCCACGTTACCTCTTGTGTCAAATCAATGATGAATGTTGAATGTTGAATATTGAATTTTTAATGGTTAATGTTGAAGGTTTGATTATCTTGCATTGTTTATGGTAATCACTTGAATGAATGTCGCAATAATGATAAGAGCAACGAGTGAATGAATGACTAAATCATTGTCAAGCACTATGTATTATTTCATGTTAAAATACTGTTAAGTTGTAATAAAATCACCACATTGTCATTTAATATTAAGGAATCATCTGTGTCACATAGTTGCACCAGTTGTTAAGTTGTCAAGAACAAGGTTGTCTCTCACATTGGTTGTGTCTCACTGTTGACCCACTATTGAGTAGTAAAAGAATCCATCATTTCAAATCTATCAATTTCCTTGGTTGCACACCAAGGGATTGTAATCCATCATCGATTGTGGATACATGGTTCTAGCAGTTACACATTAATATTTCTCGAGTGGGTCTGTTGAACTTGGGTCGTGAGAGTGGGGAAAAGTAGGAAAAAAATGGTTCTGTTTTTGGGACTCTTAATCATTTGAGTTGAGGGAAATGTTGTGGCATCCGACAAAGAAGGAA
>LPNX011026128.1:341169-354680 GCA_001517045.1 Pseudotsuga menziesii
AGTTTCAGTGGACAGAATCTTGTGAGGAAAATTTAGAAAAATTAAAGAACAAGATGGCCACTGCACCAATACTGGTATTTCTCAACTAGAAGAAATAGTTCCACTATCANAGTTTCAATGGACAGAATCTTGTGAGGAAAATTTAGAAAAATTAAAGAACAAGATGGCCACTGCACCAATACTGGTATTTCTCAACTAGAAGAAATAGTTCCACTATCATGTTGATCATCTGTCGCACTAGGCATAGTCTTGATGTAACCATGTGAGGGTGCGCTTGACCACCCTATTGCTTTTTCTAGCAGAAAACTATCAATGACAGAGAAAAACTACACAACGATAGAGAGAGAATACCTCACAATAATGTATGCACTGCAGAAGTTTTGAAACTACTTGTTAGGTGGACATTTTAAACTGTACACTGATCATTAGGCATGAAAATTCCTAGTCAACACGCTAGTGTTTGGGAAGGCGAATATCTGTCGATGGATTTTCCTATTTCAAGAATTTGATTTTGACGTCATTGTTAAACCTGGTTGACTGAATGTGGGACCTTATCACCTGTCTAGGATAAAAAGTGGTGAAGAACCTACCAGTTTAGAGGATAACTTACTTAATGCACAATTATTTGCGGTCACTGTTGTTCATAAAAAGTTTGAGGCTATCACACACCTCCTGAGTACAGGATATGCACCTGAAGGGTTCACCACTACGCAGAAGAAACATTTGGTCGTCAAAGCTGATGATTATACATTGATCGTGGGGTAGCTATACAATATGGGCCCTGATGAAATATTGTGACAATGTGTCTCTGACCATGAATGATATTTGGTAATGAGTGAAGCACATGCTGGTGTCGCAGGAGGACACTATGTTGGAAAGGAAACTATGCGCAAGATATTACAAGCTGGATTATGGTGGCCAACTATACATATGGACACTAAGAGCTTTTGTTGAAGCTGCGATATTTTCTAGAGAACAAGAAAACCGCCAAGACACGATGAGATGTTACTAGCGCTGTAGATAACCCTTCAAGAATTCGATAAATGGTTCATTGATTTCATTAGATCGATCAATTCGCCAAGAAAAAGAACTGGCATGTGCTACATTATCATAGCAACAGACTACTTGACCAGATGGGCTGGAGTCATGCCTGTTAAATATTATACCGATGTGAATACGATGAAGTTTTTATTTGAATATGTGGTGACCAGATTCGGCTACCCGAGAATTTTCCTAAGTGACCAAGGTATGCATTTCGTTAACAAAATGATTGATGAGCTTACTACAGAATTCTAGATTCAGCATAAGAAGACAACACCCTATCATCCTCAGGCGAATGGAATGGTTGAAGCATTGAACAAGATTCTAGAAAATGCATTAAGCAAAGTATGTAATGCGCGTAGAGATTATTGGAATCAGAAAGTGTTATCTGTGCTATGGGTGTACTTCACAAGTTGTAAATGACTATCAGGACACACTCCATTTAGACTGATGTATGGGAAATAAGTTGTTGTGCTGATGGAATATATTATGTCGAGCTTAAGAATCATCATGCTGACATAAATGACCAACATAGATGTTGTCGAACAAAGGTTGTTGCAACTCATTCAGATGGAAGAGGAATGCTTCATCGCAGGATTTCATCAAAACACAGAGAAGCAGTGACAGAAAGAATGGCATGATAGCCATATCCGAACTAAAAATTTTCAATTTGGAGGACTTGTTTTGCTGTACGATAGTAAATTCTTGAAGAATTCAGGAAAATTGAAGACACATTGGCTAGGGCCATATGTGATCACGCACATCATGTACGATGGCACAGTAAAATTACATAAGTTGGATGGAACACTAGTTGCAGGGATGATCAATGGAATATGCTTGAATCCTTACCATGTTGGGTGCGACATGACTATGTAAGAAGGTAAAGTTATGAAAAAAAAGTGAAAAAGAGAAAAAGAGTGTTGCTAGGAATATTACACCTCTTGCAGACAACAGTTGTTCCTCTAGTCTGAATGGTTCAGATCTAGAACAATTGAGAGACAAAAGATGGAATACTTCCCCTAGAAGGTGTAGACATCTAGAATGAATCCTTTGGATGTTCTAAAGTGTGGCATTAATGTCTCCTATGGTGATAAGTCTACATGGCTATACTTGCACAACCACATCAACTAGATAAGTAATATCAAAGGCACAGAATATAATCCATTCTATACTATTGACTAAGGAATCCAATAATAAACAACATGATAAAACATAACACGATTTATGGGAAAGGAACCATATTTACATTAAAGGTGAAGAATAAATCTTCCAACCATCACCTTAGTGTTGTGATTCTCCTTCACAATGAATTGTCGCATCTAACTTCACCTTTCCTCCAAAGACTCAAGAATGGTTTTGGCAGATTTTGGGTATACAACAGAATTCTTCCTCCTCTTTCCCATGGGGGGTGAGACGGTATTTAAAGGAATAAGAGGATATATATGGTTTAGTATCCCATGGGTGAGGTAAGGGAGATCCAAAAATTAAGGATATCAAGCTCTAGCTAGTCCTAAACCACATGGATGAGGCTCCATGGAGGTAAGCTTCAAGAATCCTATCGAAGCTTCACTTTTTCCCTTAAAAACTCAAGCACCGCTCCTTTAATGAAGAAAAAAAGCTGTGTTAAGTGGGTAACACCATTTCAATGAAGGGAAAGAGTGGTGGCACCACTTTTTTGCTGTGTGAAAGGAGCGTTGTTGACTTAGGTAATTCTCTTCATCAATGGAGAAGGAGCATTATTGGTTCAAAACAAGGAAAATTGCAAGGGAATAATTTCTTCTTTCACTTCTCTAGGAAAAACTTTGAGGGTTTGGAGAAAACAAGGGAATACCTATCTCATAACATGGTGGTGATGATATTTAGTATTAATATCATTAGTAGTTGCAATAATTTACACCAACATTAGTGACAATTTACAACCAACTCACATACTGAAATGAAAATTCTAAAATCACAAGAATCTTTCAACCATCCATGAGTATTACTGTCCAGCACTGAAATCAATTATCTAACCCATGAAGCAATTTCATGCAACATATGCTAAGCAGGACAAAGTATAAGATTCAACTAGCCCCTTGGAAACAACTCTATAAAACCCTGGAATACTAAGAACACATAAAAGAATTGAAATTTAACAAGAAAATAGACATAGATTTCATCACAGATCCTATTTCTTCTAGGTTAGCACCATGCATGATGAAACAAGGCCCATAGAGGTTTATTCCCCACCTAGTTTGGCTCACTCTCACAGATCTAGTAGCAGGCCTCTTGCTTAAAGTACATAATAAATGTTGAATCCAAGAGCACCAGAATTGGCCACCACCTCCTCATCCTGAGAATGACAAGTTCCCTTGGCTTGAACTAGCCATTTTGATGGAGAAGGAACCTCAAAAAGACAATGGCAATGGATAAGATCCTTCCCCATTAGTTGATGAACCACCAGTTAAAAAATGGGGACGAAACCCTGATGACAGTGACCCTCCTCAAATATGGGATTTGTTGTTGCTTCTTAATATTTATAACTATCTCCATTATGGCCAACTGGCCTTTGGTATTTTCTTTCCAATGTATAGCCTTAAGCTATATGATTGCTTCCATTTTGAATTTGTAAGCCCTTTGGGCATGGAGTCTTTATCTTTTCTAAAATATCCCCATGGGCATATATATAATGGGGTAGACATGATATATATATATATATATATATATATATATAAAACAATATGAAATAGACATAAATATCTTTTTTTTTTTAAACTAGAAGTATAGAACATTTACAAAATCTTGACACAAGTTTACAACTAGTGATCAAATCCTAAAGATAGTTGCAACAATTAATTAATTGAAATGGGTGAAGTGAATGTTTGCATAAGTGTAAAAGATTCAGAATAAGTGCACCATAAATTACCATAACACGAACAACTTAATCAATGATAACCAATAAGTTCAAAGAGCTAGGACAAATCATAATCGTTCCAAATCACATATGATCCAAAATATCAATTGCATCATAACGACTCATAGGTGACAAGCTGCCATCTTTTCTTTCTTCCAAATGGATGTAGTGATCTGAGGTCTTGGAAATTGGTGATTTCCTTATTATTTCTTTCTACCAAGATAGCTGCTTTTCATCCTAATTGAACCTTCTAAAGCTGAGATGCTATTTGTTGTGGATTAACCACGCCCTACGAAAGTTTTTCTTTCTACTTTGCATTACTTTCCTTCTTCAACCTCATGATTCAACATATATGAAGCCTTCAAATCTGCTGGACTGAGGTTTTCAATAACAAAAGGAAAATGCTGGTTACTTGAAGCAGTATATAACATGTTTTGTATGTACACAACTGACACCCAACACCTTGTTTCCACAGTTAATATAAGATTCAATCAGTAGGTCGAATTATCATTTGTTTCCAAGCATTGAATATTTGCAAACTGCAACCTGTACGGTGAGATGATATCACTGGGACCATTCCTAACTTGCTGTTACATGTGACATCTGACGTCACACCTTTCCTTTTCACTCATTTGCTGGTTTGAACCTCCTCTTTTCTCCTATGTGTACTAGTCATCCTATCCCTCAGCACTACATTTACAAATGATAAATGGTATACCCTGGAGAAAAGAGGATAAATGATCGTTGTTTTCTCAATCACCTGCCCCCTAAGACTTTTCACTTCTGCCCCAGATTCCTTTCCACAACAACGTCCTTTCGTAGTAAACTAACTCTTTGCTAAGCAATGGCCCTATTAACATCAAATTTGACCTTAAAAATCTGAAAGTTAATCTATAGTACATATTCATGGATATCACTCGGGGTTAGCTCAACATTATAGAATCCACCATTCGACATAGACTGTTGATGAGTACATTACAAGGTGGATTGGTTAGTCGGTCTAATAATGCTTACTCGACAATTCATGGAGAACTTTTCAAACTCGGCACATGGTTTTGTTTCTTTATTTTTAGAGATAGATGGTAGGACAGAGTTCAAATAGGTTATTTCTATATAGGTACAGGAAGAGGATACATCTTAGATACATGTGGGAAATTGATACAATAGCATCAAGTAGCCCATACTTACAACTTCAATGTAGTATTCAAAGTATGGGAGGTTTCCCCAACAAGGTGTGATGAGGATACGTTGCATATAATTAGACATTCTATATCACTTTAATTCAATTTTTTGTTGAATCACAACAATATTAAATTGTCATAACTTTATATTTAGCACATAAATTGAGAAAAACTTTAGCAATTACTAGTATAGAATTGAATTGGGATGTGTGCCCAACACTTCGACAAAGTGTTTTTCATCATTTTCTATGCATCATGTTTTGGTTATTGTTTTCTTATAACATTAGCATAATTATTCAGGACAACAAAATTTTATTTTGATTTAAGTGTTGGTAAACATTTTTATTATTGTTAGTTGACTCCTAAAGTCACAAGAGATTCCCCATGGCTAGCAAGGAATAACCTGACATGCAGGGAAAGAGTACATGGTGAAAGTCTACTATTCCCAGTTACCTTGGAACCAATTGGTTTCAAGTGTTAACAGACTCTTTTAATTTGTATTGACCATAACCCCTCAGCCTTTCTCACTTTCACAATCTCATCATGCCAAATAACTTAACGCTTTGGGATCAAATATCAAATCAACCTATTCACATGAAAAGTATCATTACTAATAGAAATATACTTGACATGTGCATCTGACACAAGAAGTACCACTATCAAACAAAATTTGTACTACTGCTATGATGGCATTTTCAAGCATATGTAGACTCTTAAACAAGGGGGATGAAGAATCATAATAGCTACTAACTTAATAACTTAAGTGTTGTTGAACTAGAGCAGATTGCAATAATACAGAACAAGGAAAAGATAAGGTGTGTATTTTATTTTCTCAACAGTCATAAAACAAGATCAGTGTTATCTAATTAAAAATAAACAAAAATTAGGCAAGAAACAGTGTAACCTAGTATATTAGACTGCCTGATTTAGTGTCTCTTGCATAGCTACAACTTGTGCAACTATATTTTTAGTTGACAAAATACTGATACTATTGATTGGCTCACCATCATAAAAACCCACTGAAGTAAAAGGATTTCCTCAAGGAGATGTGGAAGGAAATGGTGCCAATATATTTTTATTCTTGTTTTTTTCTGATTTGTTCTTAATGGAGACTTGCGATGTTGCTGGTGTCAAGGAAGACATAGAGACTTTACAAGATATATCCTTGATGTTTTATTCACTTTCCTCTATGCTCACATTTGGATATTGCTCTCTATATTCAAAAAATTCACACTCACCACCAGGCTGAGCAATTTCAATATTTGCAGCACTGGTGGTCAAAGAACCACTTTCTTTCCAATTTTGATTGCATGACTCTGAATCTTGAGAAGTATGACCAAAAACACTTTCCACTTTTTCTGAACCAACTTCATCTACTTTATCCAGATGGCTTTTACTTACATCTTTAATCCCAAGTTTCAATTTTTCATTCTCTATTTTAGTGTGTGTTCCTTCAAATTTATTATGCATGTTTGATTCCTTATCCAAACCTGCACTTTCAGAAGATGGTACCACCATAGACATGAGTTGTGAAGGAGTTATCAAGTATGATGGAATGGAACTCACTTCACACTGAATCCTAAGAGTTGCATCTTCTATTTTTTCTTTTACATTTAAACTATCATGTGGTCTAGGCATCATTGTGAATCATAAATATATCAGTCAAAATAATGTGAATATTGACTCATATATTTACTAGCGTACCATAAAATTGAGGTGGATGCTCCAAGTTTTCCTAGTTATTAGGTTGTTGGGAGCAACTCAAATTTTGATTTTAGAAATTTAAAAAGTCATGTTAGTGGCAATAGTTCTTTTAAAAATTGCTAGGCCATTAGCAATGGAAGCAATTCTTATATTCCAATTGATGAGGGATGCAATGTTGAAGATAAATGGTTTTTGGTTGGAATCATGTTTCAAATGAGCAATAAACCACAAGGTTTCATGAAAAAAAATAGTGAATGCACATGTTATTCATTCTAAAAGTGTGATTGTGGATTTCCTTAACAACCAGGTCATAGACGATCATTTGCATCTCCATTCAATTTGGAACTATGGAACTACTTTTGATGGTGATTCTTGTAATTTCATTGCCAATAAGACACCAATTACAAATAAATGGAAATTATACATGGAATTAAGTTCTTTTCCTCTGCCAACTTCATTGGTTGGATCAGAATCTAAACAAGTCACCTTTTCTTGTAGCAATGGTGTTTGATGTATTCCAAATAACATTAATGGAGGTGAAAATAACCCTATGGTTGGAATATGAGGATATTATAAAACAACGACACTGGAAATCATTTCAATTCCATAATATTTACATGTCCTTCCATTTTCTTCACAATGGGATGATGTCCACCTCCACCTTACAGCTCCTACCTAGGTGACAAGCCATTGATACCATCTTAATTATTTCTGCTTATACTAACACAATATTCTTTTTAGTCCTGTATAATAACTAGTGATACCGAAGGCTAGTGTTGGTGATGTGGGTCCATATTTCATGGGATTATATATGGTTGGAAAGTCAGAATATCCCAAAGAATCATTCAAGGAATACATAACATGACACATAAACAAGAACCAAGTTTACATCACATGGACATCTAGAAATTTTGGAAGGTATATACCTTACTTGTAGCCAAATTCTTGACATTCCAATAGGTTTATTTTAGGTGATCAGTCTGTAGACACAATTCCAATTTGAGTGAGAACTAGTGCCCAGCTGCGCCAACCCAACATGTTTCATGTTCCATCTAGTATACAGGGTATTTTTCTTTTAGTAGGATGGATTGTACATTATTATATGCCTATACTTGGAAATGCTACGAACTCTAATGCTAGTGCAAGGTAGCATTCATCTTATCAACAATAAGAAGCTAGTTCATGAAACGTGATGTCGGGTATTCCTAGAAGTACATGGTGTGTTGAGAGAACAAAGAAACTAAACATGACTCTCGAAATTGGATTCCAATGAATTAAAATCCAATGGACCTAGGGACATTGCTTCTTCATATCTACATCCACTACAAATTTCAATCATCGCAGTTTATCCATTTTCCTTTGATTCAAATCGGTTCTAGTCATCCAAGGCACTCTACAAATCACCTCCCCAACCAAAAAATGATCCAACAAATCCATCTCAAAGAGAGAGTGAAATGTTCTCCCATTTCTTGATTTGTGCTTTGTGTTCTTGTGCAGTAGGGAATGCTAATATTCTATGTATTGTTCCAAATTTATTAGGTGGTATAAGGACTCTTGGAAATTGCCAATATTTAGCCAATGACTTGGAAGAGGGTTGACCTAACATAGCTAAGGATTAAGAACAAAGTTTCATCCTAGATACAAAATAAAATATGAAGATTTGGAAGCACATAACAATGAATATGNTTTAGCCAATTACTTGGAAGAGGGTTGACCTAACATAGCTAAGGATTAAGAACAAAGTTTCATCCTAGATACAAAATAAAATATGAAGATTTGGAAGCACATAACAATGAATATGGGAGAACTGTCATGAGATTAATGCACAGAAACATTGGCTGCAAAAATGGAATTGCAGTTGTAACCTAATTCAATTGCTTTTAACTTTGTTTTTGAGTTCGAAACAAACATGCTAAATTTACTAGAAAAAGTGACGGCACACATGGTAGTCGTTGGTTTTAGAAGGGAATTTACTTTCATAAGATAAAAATTTTAATGACTTCAAAATTGGCCACAATGAAATCCCTCTCTTTTGAGGTTAGTATAAAGAAATAGACTCGTAGCTAGAAGGACTAGATATGGGATCACTCGAAGACCTTCCATAAGTATAAACTACTAGATGTTTATCAAAGGCTAAGCAACACTCTTAGGATGGATTGCAAACTTAACAAAGACTGGAAACTTAAATCCATACTCTTAACTTGGTGTCAAGAACTTAAAATGATTTGGAAGGTCACTCTAAAAATCAATAAAACTTTCTTAACCTTGTCTTTAGTCTATGATGGTTTTTCATTGGATTGTCTTCTGTCGCATTTAAGGATAGGAGTTATTGCACCATCTCCTTAGGTATTTCATGGTATCTTAGAGTCTAAAAAAGTAGATTTTCTAGTTCTGTAACAAAGGTAAATTGGTCTTGAAGAGGGACGAATCCTTGTAAGGCCATTTTACATCTTCCCATGTTTCCTGGAAAATTTCTCATTATCAACTTCACTAAATCCTAGCATACTATCAATTTTTTTCTTTATTGAAAAGGTGTAACATTATTTTGGTATCCAAACAACTAACATAGATTCCTCTCCGACTGGGTGATTATAAAAATTGTGTCCTTGCAAATTCAAGTACAAGTTGATAATGTGGTTATGGAACTGGACCACCTCAAAAAATGGATTTCCCATTGGGGGATTTCGCCTTTCTCTATAAGTAGGGTTCCACCAGAGGCCCTCTTCTAGGTAGTTGCAGTGACATAGACAAGACTCCTCCTAGGCGAATAGATACTAGAAACAAGGCTAATGGTAGAGACCACCAATAAATATTATACATTTCTCCATGTTAGAAGCATAATGAAAGGAAA
This sequence comes from Pseudotsuga menziesii, assembly GCA_001517045.1. Classification (NCBI taxonomy): domain Eukaryota; kingdom Viridiplantae; phylum Streptophyta; class Pinopsida; order Pinales; family Pinaceae; genus Pseudotsuga; species Pseudotsuga menziesii. Next base: position 350,840 of record LPNX011026128.1, read on the forward strand.
CATCCCCTTTGAAATCATAACTTACTAAATATTCCATTGGATAACTCTAAGAATGGGCACTCATAGCCATAAATAGAAAAAATGTTGGGCCATAAATGTACTTGATCAATATCCATGGAATTACGGTTGGGATAATTCACAGAAGAATGATGATTATCATCCATCCCCAAATGGGTGGGCATCCCTTAGTGCTTAATCTTAATGGGGGCTCTTTTTTTATATGTTTTAAAGTTGTTAGAGGGTGATGGTTTATACATGCCCCTTTATGGGGAATGGTTTTACTTTAGTTGGACTCTATGGTAGTTAGTTTGTTATTTTGATAGTGTGCTCTTAGCTATGACTACGGATTATTGGCTAGATATTTGGTAGTAACTCAAGGACATTCCATCCACCTCCCTTTTTTATTATAATATATCATTTATATAATAAGGATTTGAAGCATATTCCAAAAATAATGACCACTATGTACCACAAAATCTCTATTATGTATACTCAAATTTTAGACATTATTATCCATGTCTTTTCCACCTAGTGGCAAGAACCAATGCAATAGCCTCAAATTTTATGTCATATGCAAATGTCAAGAATACATTGAGAAACTAATGACATTTTACCCCTCATAGAAGGACTATCAAAAGAACAGAATCTGTAATACCTTATTTAGTAGTTCTGGTTAAATATTGGAAGAAAAACATTTTACTCAATCTTGAAGGTGGAACAAAAATTCCAAACAACCTTATATACTAATCATGAATGCAAATATGCACGAGTTGGACTTGATATCAACTCAACAAACTGAATAGTAAGAATCTAGCATAGAATGAGGAAATAATTAACAAAAACTGGGCATAAAACTCAACAAACATCAAACTTGTAAACAACTTACAAATTCGCAAATATGGAAAGCATTCTATGAAAAATCCTCTACAAAGACATCAAAATAGGCATAAATAAATGTAAGGGAGGCCATGGTCCTCCAATTTGGTACTTGGGCAGAGAGTGGCATTCCAAAAAATTATAGATCCAATTCCCCACTTGGATAAATATCCAAGTTTTATAATAAATAACACAATGTGTTTTTAGCCCCCATTGAAGAATTAATGCTACAAGAAACATGAAATGAAAAAATGAAATGGGAAACTAGGTCAAGGTTACAGGGATAAGAAACAATGTTGGGTTTCATACCTAGGGTATAGGGTTTTAGGCTACCCAATGACACAAGGTTTGATAGGTATGAATGACAGTGTGGAAATAAAAATGGCCATTATCCCTCATTGTCAATGGCTTGGAGTNGACCTAGGGTATAGGGTTTTAGGCTACCCAATGACACAAGGTTTGATAGGTATGAATGACAGTGTGGAAATAAAAATGGCCATTATCCCTCATTGTCAATGGCTTGGAGTGACCAAAACCAGAAAATATTTATAATTCTACCTGCATAAAAGAATCCACCCACAAGCACCTCCTGAAAAGATCAATTTTAACAAATGTTTTGTAGGAATTTCCATAATGAAACCTTAATTGCTTCAAGATTGTAATAAAATCCATGGGATCTATATAAATAAGAGATAAATACACTCCAAAGTTCATGCCAAAATGAGTAATCGAGGTAGCGAAAAATCAAGTTGACCAAAGACCTTCGTCTGTGCAAACGAGAATAAATTGGAAAATACATTTAACAGAAAAATGGGAATAGATTGATGAACCTACCTCTGGTAGTTGGATTCCCAGTTGTTATTGCAGACAATCCAGAAATGATGCTCAAGAGATCCAGTGCATGTGTATCAAAGTTTCATGAAATTCATTAGCCATTTATGAACTATAATCTGTCATTCCAAAGTAATATTATGTGATGGAAATTACATTTAACAGAAAAAATGGGAATAGATTGATGAACCTACCTCTGGTAATTGGATTCCCAATTGTTATTGCAGACTATCCAGAAACGATTCATATATAGCATGTGGATTATTTCTAAGATGAACTGCTAAGTTCCCATATATGCTTTTACCACATCTTCAAAGCATACACTAATGGCTTTAAACCACATATTCAATCAATGAGGAGCACCATTGGCTTTTATACTACATAAAAAAACTGATGGAAACTAGCTGGAAACTGATGGGAAACTTGGGAACTAGATAAGTAAATGAATGGATATCTATGACGGACAAGCACTATAGATGATCTATAAGATCTATAATGGACAAGCACTCTATTATACATAATTAATTCATTTTACCTGTTTGCATCCATAGTTACCCACATTTAGTGATTCCAATCAAGAGATCCAGCACATGTGTATAAAAGTTTCACTAAATTATTTAGCTATTTATGAAATATAATTTATCAGTCCAAAGTAATAATATGCGATTTTTTTTTAGTTTTCCTTTAAGCGGGGTTTAATGTTAATGTGTAAACTCCATTATGAATGACTATAGTCCACTCTTTTTTTTCCAAATGTTTTTATAAAGGGGGGTCAAATTAATGGTTGAGAACATCATACAAAGTAAAATTTTAATATTAAGATCCCTTCCTTTAATATGGCATCTCCCATTGATGGATCTTATATATAATTATTCTCTAGGTTATCACTTAGATTTTGAGTTTTATTTTAATTTTAGATAATTAAGTTTATTTTAATTTTGAGTATATTAAAATTTAATTGAAATTTTAATTTATTATGTAAAAAAATTTGAAGTGTAAAATTTTGAAAAGAGAATGTCTTTTCATTTAAAACAAATTCAAGATGTGTAAATTTAAATGGGAGCATCAAGATATATACATAAATAGGAATTTAAATCTAGACATGTTCAAATTTTTATCTAGACATTCTTTCATATGGAGAGATGAGTTCTTCTCTTTCATTGTCTAAATTTTTAAATCTTCAGAATTTATGTACCAACCCCTATGTTGGTCTCATTTATGTATATATCCTAATACATATACAATGAAATGTACACAAAACATCAAAATCTACAAATACTTGGGTTGAAATTTATTCTATTTACCTACCCCTCAAATCATGTTACCTGATTCTACCTTGCAATTCTTCTAATCTCTTGCTCCCATTCCACTATGTTTTATTCCTCATCCTCCAAAGTTGAAACCATATTTTCAAACCAAATAAGATTCATTCTAATGATGGGCACATTCAAAAAAACAAAAACAAGATTTGGTAGACACATTCCAAACAACAAAAACAAGCTTTAATAAACACATTCCAAACAACAAAAACAAGCTTCTACTAGGGATGGAATGTATGTAAATGGTGTTAAATATATTAACATGCATACTCAAGAACTAATTGGGAATATTAGAGGAAGGAAGGAATGCAATCCCAACAGCAACAGAAAAAATAATGAGTACTATAATATCACCAAACACTCTTCTTCACAATACTAGTCAACAGTCATAGATCATGATAGCTATATTGAAGTTAGAAAAGCACCTTAGTATGGGAATTAGCACTCTTACATTGAAGGATCAACAAATAGCTATGATGCTTCTTATAGGTATCGATATGGTACTAGTTCTACCTAATTCGTAATTGTATAAGGAACATAATTTTTCTTTGGCGCACGCTTAACGGTTTGGTTCAATGGTGCATCAAGGATAAAGATGGTCAAGAGAAAATTCATGCAATTGCTTTGTTGGATCTCTGAAGATCGAGGTGCATGGCACCAATATTACAGATAGAAGGTATAAAATTTACAAAAAATACACTTCATTGTCAAAACTGCAATTTTCCATGACACATTTAAAAATGACTAACATAAATGACTAATTCATATTCTTCTAGCTAGTCATTTTTTATGTTGTGACTAAATTAGTCATTTAT
>LPNX011026128.1:355461-375588 GCA_001517045.1 Pseudotsuga menziesii
TGAAAAGAGTTTAAAGAAGACTCCATTATGGTTTCTTTTCATGATAAGCAGGTTTAACGAGCCTAAAATGAAGAGAAAATGACTCGAAACTTCGATACTAGGTTTAAAGAGCACAGTCGAAGTATCAAAATGAGTGCTCGACGACTTTTTTTCATTTTACAAAAGTATGAAAAAGTCAAAAACAAACTTACCCATATTCAATATTCACTTTCATCCCTGCAAGAACTTTTAAAAAGACTATTAGCTTCCCAAACAAATATTTAAAATTGACTTTTATAACTATAGGAAAAGGCATTTTTAGTAAAACAATTAAAATAATATTAAAATAATATAAAAACACTAAATAATCTCATATAAAAGTAAAATGAAATAGTAAAAACATTTCATTTACCATTTACCAAGTTTTGGAGATCCATTTGGAGCATTGTGTGTAGATTTTCAGTTGGAGATTCTAGAGCCATTACCCATCCATTTTCTGATCCATCAGTATCAAGTAGGAGATAAAACCTTTCTCATAATTTTCATGGTTGCAATTTTTCATCTCTAAGCATTTTTATTTAGTTTTGGGGATTTTGACCCAAGGGTGAAATTTGTTTCCCAGGTAACGTGCTTCTCCCTTGCGAGAAAATCACTGCCCGATGAAAACTGTGACTTTTACTCTTGCACAAGCGGTGGCACTGCTCTGTCTCAAGGAGATAGAAGCGGTGCTAGAAAACATGCCCCAAAAATGGATTCCCTAGCCAAAATATTAATTTTGAAGAATTTAAAAGGTTCGATTATGTGACTAATTACCCCATTTATTGTTTTTGGCAGGTTATTATGGTCAAAATGGTGGTATGGAAATAGAGGCAACATGAGGATGATGATGCCCGAGCATAGGCATATGTGGCTTATATAGCTGCACTATGGGCCTATGGCCTTATAAAATTCTTCCAGGCTCTTAGTACAATATCCCATCTAAAACTACTGGAGAACATTTTGTAGATGTGGAACCCGAAGCAACAAAAATTCGAGGTGGGGGGGCACATTCTAACTGTGGAGGTGGAAGACATTTATTTTCTTACTGGATTATCCAGGAGTGGAGCACCTATTTCATTGATAGGATCCCGAGGAAGAGACATTACCACACAATAACTCATAGNTTCTCACTGTGGAGGTGGAAGACATTTATTTTCTTACTGGATTATCCAGGAGTGGAGCACCTATTTCATTGATAGGATCCCGAGGAAGAGACATTACCACACAATAACTCATAGTTAGTCACTGCTATCCAGGCACTAAAATGTCAGGAAAGAAGATCCCCATCAAAGAAGTGATGGAATTGCCACTTCGAACCATTCTCTTCACTATCTGGAGGGTTGCAGGGAACCAAGGATCTCACCAAGCTTCCTAGGAGCATATGCTGTATGCCATGGAGGCCATGGCACCTACTATTTTAAACTAGTCCAAGGCATTGTCGACTGTGTTCAAGGATTAGCTGACGAAGTGTCGACAGGGGGAACTAAAAGAGTTCGATTATGGGACTATAATGGCTTGTTTCTTCTTCGAAACAGTATCTCTCCTAAGGACACATGTGGTATTTACTTAGCTAATATCTCAAGACCCCCACATGCTGCAGTGAGTGGAGATCATGGCCCGCACTTTAGGTGGCAGATCCAAGGTCGAGTATGGGAATCCATTCTCCCATTTGTTGGATGATTAGATCCTTGTGATCGAGCATTATGCTTATGTTGGGACCGAATTTTGAGGAGATCCATATATTCTCATTGGGGTGACATTGGTAAGAAACAAGCTAAAGATGTTGATTATTATTGTATTTTCATGTCTTATGATTTTTATGAATGATGACGAGACCTAAATTTTTCATGGAGATGTTGGAGATGCCCAACCTGGGATTTCATCTCCAATGGATAGGTGTGTCGAGGCTTGCTTCGTACATAGGGGGGGAAATGAGTTAATCGAGTTGGAGGAAAAACTCAACTGGTTTACATTAGACATTCTAGATGTTGCAATAGATGACCTCCCTCAGAGGTTCCAGAATCACACAGTAGTAGTGTCAGGAATTTTCATCCACTTTCTCCGTAAGGTAGCTAGGCTATCATGTGCTATCATGAGCACCATTAGACATTCCGCATGATGTATACACTGAAATCTAGATAGCTTCAGGATTTTTGACATTTTGTATCTGAAAGCCAGAGTGCTTCAGTCGGGGTCTCACCACCATTGTTTTTGTAAAAAACTTTATATATATATAAAATTATTTACAGTGTTTATATATGTGTTTCAAATGGAAATGGTATTTACATGAGTTTTTACATGTCTTCTACTGTTTATTTAAATTTACAATGGACCATGTCTTATTTATAACAGTTATGTATGGGAAATATACCAGTCTAGAATGCAGTTTGCCAATGAGTCAGCAACTGTGTTCTAAGACCTAGGAATGTTTCTATAAGTGATTGACTTGAATAACTTTTCCAACAGATGCACTCTTCGAAATAGACGAAGTAGTGTAGGGATTCTGATGGTGTAAATGCAGTTCAAATGACAAACCACTAGCTACAAGTCCCTGAATGTCTCTAGATGCATCCTCAGTCAACAAACCTATCACTATATGATACTTGATGATGTTGTTGGTAGTTGGACCAATACAAATTGCCCCTGAACTAACGAAATCATGTGGCATGGAATACATAACCAAAGAAGCTGAAGCAAGGTTCAAGGTATGACGGTAAGCACCATCGAGGAAACCATAAAAATATACCATATTTTCATAACCAAAACGTGGTATAAATACTATTTACAAGAAACTCAAAACCATATTGAAAATCCAAAAAAATGACAAAAAGTGACTATGTCAATACTGCACTTATTATTTACGTGGCACCTATTTACTATGATATAAAGACTTATGAATTTGTTCATGCCTTAGCATAGTTTTAACATATGGTTTTAATAGTTTGTATAAGATATTTTAAAGCCTCTCCCTAAAGTACTCCATGGAATATTTTATATGCCATGGTCTCATGGCTTAAACCCCATGTAATTTGATGCACAATTGGGGTTTATGTTCAAACACATGGTTTTGGGAAAATATTTAAATGGTGGCATAAACTATATGATTATGGGTTTGGAACACGATATTGGAGGCCAGGGTGGTGACATAAATGTGCATGGGGAAATGTGGCACCCAATCTTAGGGCTTGGCTCATTGCGTTGGTTTGGTCATTCGCATCCTGGCTACTTGTGCTCTGCTCCTGTGCAGTGTAATGGGGTGAAACTACAACGGCTTAACAAGTATGTTGATTGTCTGGTTTAGCAGGATTATTGTGTCTATTCAGATTATTTATAATGTGTACTCCTCATTGTGGCTTGTCTTACATGTACAGGTTGCAAGGTATGAAGCGGTTGTGGTCGACGGTTGGCCTGTGTTCAAAAGACATACCCAATATGGGTAAGGTCTGCTTGTACAAGCTAAAACTTACCTCTCTCTCATGTGGTTGTTGTGACTATGTTTTGAACTCATTGGGGGTTTGAATGTTTGGTTTTGGGTTTTAATGGCTTCCTTTTGGAAGAAGGATTGTCTTTGTAAAGACAGTAAAGCATCATAGATGCGTTAAGACTTGGGTTTTTTTCTAGGTTTCAAGAGCCTTTGGGATGGAACTAATGTATTTAGGGTTTTTAGTTTAAATGTTTCTCTGCGTGGTAAATGTGCCTGAGTATCTCTCGACAGGCTCTCTGTATTGTAATTAAGTTTATTTAATTGAAATGGCAGCAGCACCATTGCTTGCAATGGTGCAAGGACGAGTTTAAAATGACTGTGTAACTCTTATTGGTTTTGGTAATGATTATGTTTATGGATACAAATAGTAATTTCATACTATCTTGGTTTCATGGTTATAATTCTTATTTAAATGTTTGGATATATTTAAGGCCAAGGGCCATAGTTATGATGTGTATTTTAAACTGGCTCTCACCTCTGTGTAGCAAGTTGATGTATTTAAATTATCGCTTGTGTGTATATATATATATCGTGGTTCAATAGTGGAATGCTATGGCGTGAGGTAGAATACTTAACAATGAGTCATGTAGGATTCGTCACGGTGATTTATCAATTAATAAACCCTACCGGAATTGATTCTGGTTCGTTTATGGTTGTGAGGGTTTATAATTGTATGGATTCGATTTGGGCATAATGCCTACGAAATCGATCTTGCGACCTCTGTGTATTTATATTTATGTTTTAAATGGATGTTCTACATAGTTTTTATGGTTGATAGTTTATTTAATGCATACGATTTTGTAGATGTAGTTGGTATAATAAATATGTGGTTTTATTTGTTATGCATACAATGGATTTAGTATACTTATAGTTTCTTTACTACGTACGATTTCGTGGATATAGTTAGTATATTAAAATGTGGTTTGATTTAATGTGGGTTAGATATTTGTTTAAGCTTGGTTCTTGATAAAAATATATACAGACGTTTAGAGGTCTTCGATGGTTTTTAATTTAACTTTAATACTTTGAATTTATGATTATGTGTAGCATAGAATAATGTGTATATAATATTGCTTAATTAGAATACAGTTATATTTACTATACTTTTCTTCGATGGTTTTTAATTTAACTTTAATACTTTGAATTTATGATTATGTGTAGCATAGAATAATGTGTATATAATATTGCTTAATTAGAATACAGTTATATTTACTATACTTTAGCTAACTGTTTTTTATATTTATGGTTTGTTTATAACTTAACCTAAAATAGGCTTTTATTCTGAAGATTAGGTCTGCTCACAATATGAAATATTCCAGTAGAGTTCATAGGTAAATAAACATTTAGGCACTTTTAGAGTAGTTTCTATGTTTTTAGGAAAACAAAGTTGATGCCATAAATAAATGCAGAACTAAGTATAGCAGAAGTAAACCTAAATAATTCTTAAACAAGAATTAATTTGTATACATAGGGTTTATAAATACAATGTAAACCCCTAAATATTTTGACAAGAAAACAATGGTAAATATAGGGTTAGAATTTAAACATAAACGCTTGCATATTCTAACTAGAAATGATACTAGATAATGAAATATAGGAATCCAAGAACCTAATACATGGAAGGTGAAGCTATCCCAATGGATGATACCTACACACTCAATTACCCAGCATTAACAATTCCTAGGCAGATCCGACCTTTATATAGATGACCAAATCACTTGGGAACTACCACGTTCCACCCAACCATGACCTATAACCGTTCCTGGTTTTAATCTGGACCCCCCCGAGCTGGTTCCAACATGAAAGTAGCTTAGAGCTCCTAAGGTGAGCCTTCCCTAATTGGTATATCAGGTCTGGATCAGTTCTCATTTTCCCTCTTAGGAAAATGTTCTCCAAGAATTCTCTTGAGAATAATTAGGCAGAATAATGACTCCAAAAAGATGGAAGAGATCCCCAAGCCTCTCTTTGTCTTGGGACTTTATAGACATACTTTTCAGTCAAAGGGGCATTTAAATCAAGAATCATTTGATTTCTTGATTTAACCCTTTTTATTTAATTTAGGTAGTTTTAATATTTTAACTTAGGAACTTTTAACTAGTTCCTTATTGAACTTTTGTAGGTATTATAATATTTAGTTTTCTTTTAGTAATAATAATAGTAGATGGAGATTTTTCTTCTTTCTTATATTATTAATATTATTACCATGCTTACTCTTTATACATACCATGTATAAAATATATAATAATATATATTATTTGTTAACATTTGTCTTTGGTATCATGTGTTATGATGCCTAAACTAATGACACATTCTTCATTAAGGTCATCAGGTACGTGGTTAGGTCTACTAGGCTAGGCAACTCTAAACATCCTTCCATGTTGGATTCCCTCATAGAACATGGTAGTTCCTTAGTATTTAATGAGATACATAAATTCAAATTTTCATTTAATCACTTATAAATAAGTTAGATGAGATCAATATTTTTCTTGAGTAATTTCCACTCAACATAATTTATTATTCTCAGTAACTCCTAGTGCTTATCCAAAGCGCATACTCAACACAAAAAATAGGGAGTTACAAACTTAGTGCAATTCCAGNTATTTTTCTCGAGTAATTTCCACTCAACATAATTTATTATTCTCAGTAACTCCTAGTGCTTATCCAAAGCGCATACTCAACACAAAAAATAGGGAGTTACAAACTTAGTGCAATTCCAGAGCTCCTCACTAAACACTAATGCTAGGATGTACTTGCAAGATACACTTAGGGATACAATGGACAAGGATCCGATGTTCCATATATTAAGCTTAACATCAACATGGAAGGCTCCAAGGCTTATTCCCAACACTTCCAATTTATCTTCTCATGTGTTTGAGATCTTCATGCTCAACACAAATTTCCCAAAACTCATGTGTTGCAGAGCTTCTCGCTCAACACAACTATAAGTACTCATGTGTTCGAGAGCTTCTTGCTCAACACAAAACATCAATTTACCCATGTGCTCCAGAGCTCCTCGCTAAACACAAAACATCTCATCAACCATGTGCTTCAGGGTCCATTCCCAACACAAGTAAACATATATATATATCATATACAATTGGCTTATGCCCAATATATCAAAAACATCATCATGTTCATATGTAGTGGGGTATTTGACTGAGTATATCAAAATATAACATCAAGGTAACATCATAATCAATGGGGCTCATGCCCATAAGTTTTAGGTCCAAAATGCACGATAGTACATCCCTCCCCGGTTAGAACAACACTGTCCTTGGTGTTCTAGGGACTTGAAATGAAATCATGAAACAAGGTGGGGTAAGCCTTTCTCATGGTGTTTTCATTATCCCAAGTAGCCTCATCGGCTTCGAAGTGCTTCCATTTCAATTTCAACTAGACTCTGGTGCACTTCCTGAGGTGCACCTCTCTCTTCTCCAATATATGAAGAGGTTTAGGGGAAAACTCCCCTTCAGGTTCCACCTATAATAAGGACCAATAAATCACATGTTTAGTATCATAAACATATTTCTTTAATAATGATGCGTGCAAAACATTATGGACTCTTATGTGAGAGAGTAGCACTGGTTCATATGCCACTGGTCCTCTGTTGGCCAGTATTTCAAATGGTCCACAAAATCTAGGTGCTAAATTACCGCACCTTCCCAAGCTCAATGAGATCCATTTTTCTCTTACTTTCAAGTAGACATGCTCTCTTATTTGATAATCTTTATCTTTTCTTTTCTTATCTGCATAGCTTTTCTGGTGGCCTTGTGCTTCTTTAAGGTTCAGCTAGACCTTGGTAACCAACTGTTCCAAGCCCTTTACCAATTCAGGCCCTAACATGAGCTGATCCACTGGGCTATCCCAAGAAACTAGTGTTCTACACTTACGTCCATATAGTACCTCAAAGGGACTCATCTTGGTGGAAGTCTAGTAAGCATTGTTATATGCAAACTTTGCAATATGCAACTAATCTTCCCGCTTGGTGGGGTTGTTCATGAAATNTCCATAGAGTACCTCAAAGGGACTCATCTTGGTGGAAGTCTAGTAAGCATTGTTATATGCAAACTTTGCAATATGCAACTAATCTTCCCGCTTGGTGGGGTTGTTCATGAAATACATCCTAAGCATGTCCTCAATAGTCCAGTTTACCCTTTCTATCTTCCCATCCATCTATGGGGGATAAGTAGTACTAATGTTCAACTTTGTCTCTAATCCGGAGAATAAAGATCTCCAAAAGTTTACGGTAAACTTAGTATTTCTATTCACTGGATTGAAGTGTGCTGCTTTTGACAATTTGTCAACTTCTAAAAAGATAAAATCATTTTGTTTCTTACTCTTAGGTAGACCGGTGATAAAATTGATATTAATGACCTCCCACTCCCATTCAGGAATGGGTAATGGATGCAGCAATCTNACAAAGATAAAATCATTTTGTTTCTTACTCTTAGGTAGACCGGTGATAAAATTGATATTAATGACCTCCCACTCCCATTCAGGAATGGGTAATGGATGCAGCAATCTCGAACGATGCTGATGCTCATCTTTGACTAGCTAAAATTCTTGACATTTCGTGATAAACAACGCAATGTCAGCCTTTAACTGAGGCCAGAAAAATTGTCTCTTAATGATGAATATCATATTTTGATATCCCAGATTCCCTAAGTAGGGTGTCCAATGAAATTTTGTGAGGATGATGAATCAAATATGCCCTCCTTCTGGAATGTACAATCTCCCTTTGGACCATAGTAGTCCTGTTTCATCTACTTTGTACTCTTTTTGTTGTTGAAACAACTTGTCCTCTTGGACCTTGTTGAGGATTTCTACATAGAAAGGGTCAAATTTTTTGGCCATTCTAATCCTCTCATGTAAATTGAAATCGGTTTGANTTTATTGTTGAAACAACTTGTCCTCTTGGACCTTGTTGAGGATTTCTACATAGAAAGGGTCAAATTTTTTGGCCATTCTAATCCTCTCATGTAAATTGAAATCGGTTTGACTTGAAGTCACCTGATATATCACATAAGTTCGTCAACTCAAATCATAAGTAATCTTGTTCTCTTTGCCCTTAATATGCTTTAGCGTGAAATGGCACTCGCTCAAAAATGTCAACCATCTGACTTGCCTAGAATTTAGATCCAGCTGCTCGAATAAATACTTCGGACTCATATTTTCTTTCTTCAGAAGGAATTTCCTTCCCATGAGATAGTGCCTCCACATCTTCAAGGCATGGATGATGCCTACTAACTCAATATTGTGTGTGTGTAGTTATTCTCATGTTCTTTTAACTTGCATGATTCATAATAGTTCACGTAATCGTTCTGTAAGAGGAATCCTTCGAGCCCTTCCGTTCTTGCATCCGTGCAAACAAAGAAATCTCCATTAGGATCTGCAATTTGTAGTATCGATGTGGTCATCAAAATTTGCTTAATATTTTGAAAACTTTCTTTGCACTTGGTCATCCATAAGAACTTCTTTTCTTTCTTTTGCAAAGCAGTCATGGGACAAGCTATTCTCGATAAGTTCTCAATGAACTTCTGATAATATCCGGCTAATCCCAAAAAGGACTTAATTTCGGTGACACTAGTAGGGGTAGGCCAATCATCTATGGATTTAATATTTTCTGGGTCCACAACTATCCATATCTCGAAGATGATGTGTCCCAGGTACTATATTTGTGGTTTGTAAAAATCACATTTACTAAACTTAGCGTAAAGCTGGTGTTCTTGTAACACCCGTAGTACTATGTGAAGGTGTTCCTCATGTTCCTCTTTACTCTTAGAGTAAACTAGGATGTCGTCTATAAAGAAAAAAACAAATTTATCCATATATTTACTGAATATACCGTTCATCATACATATAAAGTTCATGGGTGCATTGGTCAACACGAACGACATCACTACAAACTCATAGTTCTTGTACCTTATACAAAAGGCGGTTTTGTGAATATCTTCATCGCAAATCCATACCTAATGGTAACTGGATCACAGATCAATATTTGAAAATATCTTGGCTCCTCCTACTTGACAGAGCAAGTCGTCGATTCGAGAGAGTGGGTATCGGTTCTTGATAGTCATCTTGTTTACCCAATTTGTTGAAGTTCTTATTCGCTAGAAAATTGTTGTTCCATTTTCTGTACGGTAGTGGGTTAAAAATTGGTTTGCGATTGTCAAAGAAGTTCTTAGACTTATATTTATTTCTATTTAGGATCTCTAGCCTCATTTCCCCATGCTCATAACAAATCCTATCTTTGTGCAATGTGGTGTCCAAGGTTTTAGGCATGTTAAACTCAATCCTTTCCCAAAAGTTGGGAGGAAGACATCCTAAAAACTGCAGGATTTTTACCTTCTCATTTTTGATGTATGGCACATAATGTAACAGATCTAAAAATATGTTAATAAAATCATCCATATTCATGGATCCCATACGTAAATCGTGAAACTCTTTCACCTTTTTGTCGAAGAATCTTTTCAACATATATTTTTCTTGAAAAATCTTGCAGAAATTACTCAAGCATATTTATCTCACCTTATGTCTTTTGGTATGCTTCAAGTCTCTCCACCATCTCACTGCCACTACCATTTAAATTATAGATGGCCAACTGAGCCTTCATTTCGCTAGAGTAGTTATGAACTCAAAAAAAAATTCTCATACCCAACAACCACTCTTCAGCTTTCTCCTCCATGTTCACCTCTCCTTCATAGGTTGGGGATCTTATTTTTTTGAACTCCCCCTAGATGTTGTCANATTTCTCATACCCAACAACCACTCTTCAGCTTTCTCCTCCATGTTCACCTCTCCTTCATAGGTTGGGGATCTTATTTTTTTGAACTCCCCCTAGATGTTGTCATCATTTCTTTCTTTCTTTATGCATGGATAAAGAGATTCATGACTGGAAGGACTGTGATAATCTCCTTCTGGAGGTTAAGGGTTATGTTCCTCTTTTCCTTCTTCTCTTGGGCTGCTAACCCGTTTATGATAAGGTTCCTTCCTGAACCTGTTTGTGGAATGAGTGGGTTTTCCCTCCGGGCTTCCTTCCATCATGTTTAGTAGCAATGCTTCATTAATTACTTGTTGTTCCTTTCTCTCATTCATATTATCATCTTTGAAACTTTGCAAGTCTACTTGAATAACTGGTGTGGTTTTCATTATATCAAAATTCAATTCTACCACCAATTTTTCTTCATGGGTAGGGGAATTCAACTTCCCTTTCCGGCTATTGTCTTTTTCAGTGTTCATGATCTGAGCTGTTCTTTAAAAATCCTGCAATCACAAATTTTTAATAACAAGAAAAATTTTGGTTAGTTAACAAAATTTAAAACATACTTTATTTTCCTTGCAATGAATATTTGGTACACCCACTTGGTCTCTTAGTGTTGAAACTAGTCTTTGATACCACTTGTAATGTCCCCAAAAATTGAAAAAAAAAAACATTTATTAGGCTAGTCAAAAATACCTATGTTGGACATTATTTGAACTTGCGGAATATGTCGTACTTCGTTTACTGTACCATAATGTTGTAAGTTGTTCTTACATTCTTCTTTCATATTTCTTGATGAGGTTATTTTATGTAAGTGTTACTTACACTGTTGTGATGTCGATTACTGTGTTGTTCTATGATGATGCATTGATATGTATGTTAGGGATTTTATTATGTACTCATTGGTTATAAAGTTGATTATTATCGCATACAGAAATCTGACTTAACTTTGTTATTTGGAAAAAGGGGTGGAGTGCCATGACTAGTTTCCCTTGTAACCACCTGAGAGGTATTGTTTTCTAATTGTCCCATAAAGCTTACATAGTTCTTACAAACTAATGCATTTCTTTTCACTTTGTGTGCAGGTTCACTAAATGACAGAAACTACTTATATAAGCTAAACATGATATGTTGTCCATTTTCGTCACTAGCACTCCATCTTACAGATCTGTCCTAGTGGTGATATGCTAGTTGTTTAAGTGATATTTATACGAGGCTGTATGGTTTACTAGCCTATGTTGCACTGATTATTAGTATTATACTTATGGACTTTATGATAGTGGCTTGGTCAATATCATACTTATTATTTACGTGGCACCTATTGACTATGATGTAAATAGTTATGAATTTGTTCATGCCTTAACATAGTTTTAACATATGGTTTTAATAGTTGGTGTAAGAGATTGTAAAACCTTGTCCTAAAGTGCTCGATGGAATATTTGATATGCCATGGTCTCATGGCTTAAACCCTATGTAATTCAATGCACAATTGGGGTTTATGCACAAACACATGGATTTGGGACAATATTTAAATGGTGCAATGAACTTGTTGATCCCTGGAAATTTGCAGGTAACAAAAATTAGGGATTCTCCCCAGTAAACGTTCCCAACTACCCCGTTACTATTTGGTATGGGGAATCCATCTGGTTTATGGTCTAACAACCACAGGTCAAGTAACAAAAATAAAAGGTTTTACCAATTACGACCTAGTCCACCATGTATATTTTAGTTTTTTGAATTTAAGTATGATATGCAAGTGCCTATCTAAGAATGCAGATTGATAGAGAATATGAGGAGTAGTCACAATGTGATGTGCAGGTTCTTACCTCTCGTCTTAAGTCACTCGCATCTAAATGACACACAGCAAGAAACTAAAACTAACTATCTAACCTATTCCTAGGGAGCAAGATTATCATTTATCAATGAGTAATGTACTTCTGTGCATGCATTAAGAAAATTCACAGATAACTATTACTTAATTCAAAACACATGAGCATTAATAGATATATGAACAACAAGATAACTCATTATTTATGAAAAGCCTTCATTACTCATAGTGCAAATTTCATGGAATAAAGTGGAGCGCATTCATAACAAGAACATATGTTCAAAGAGTTAGAACAATCTCATAGTTAATGGACAATAGCTGAAAATGAAACAGTTCATATCAAACAAATCCATAGTGAAGCATTTGAAATCTTCCACCAAGCTTTCTCCAACAGGAAACTTGTAATTCTTATTGCAAAAGAAAATAGTTCTTCTTACAACATAATCTCACAAATCTATCTAGGAAAATTTTCCATCCACTATCTAACTCTCCTATACTTATACTACAAGCAAAACTCTTGGGCTGCCCCTAGGTGACCTTTGGGCTCCCCCCAACCGTTCAAAACCACCCATTTTGTCTCTTTGTGAGTGCTCATGATTTATGCAATACATTACATTTCAGATTAAGTTTTTAGAGCACTTTATAAAAAGGGACCAGCTTGGTAACTGACGAACTTTTCCCAAGCCTGGGCCTGTACTGCTATCGATTCTACTCAGTAATCCGTTGGTCTTTTGAGATCTTGTTGAAATCAAACCTTCACTTTCTCCTTCCCTTTCTATCTCTACTTATTTATGCTTCAGCTTCTTCTTTCCTTGCTTCCTTGTCTTTTAGCCATGTCTTCTTTGCATCAATCATCCTGTCATGAACATATCATATTTTTAGACCATTTAGCATTTAACAAAGTAACACAAATTGTATCAATACATGCATTCTATAAAATGAACTATAAACAATATTAATGCATGAAAAGAGAAGGGAAAAGGAAATCCTGCAAACTGGGTCTGAAATCCGCTAAATCCACTGTCGAAACTAAAACCACAAGCCTGATAAAATAGGATCCCTATCTCAATCCACACCGCATCTGGACCAATTCACAATCCTTTGATGAAAGCATGAATCATAACAATGTAATGGCCCATCCAAAACCTAAACTACGCTCTTCACCTCGGAGAAAAACTAGACTCATTTGAAACCCAAGGAGAAAATCCGTCGTCCCAAAAAATAGAGTAAAAGCACACAAGAATGGCAGGAAAATAGTAAGTATTAGGTGGACAAACTCTTCATCAGTGAAAGGAACAACTCTATGTCGAACGGTCAGTTCACTAATCTGCTGCAATGGTGGAAGTCATACAGACTAAGTTCTCCACAGCAAAATAAAACGTCGATGAAATAAAACACTAAAAACTGCCGTATAGGCATCGGAGATTGGAAGGACTAATTTCAATGCGTCGATGTGATAGTCTGCTAGAAAGACGCAATGGTGCAAAACAATCATACTACAGCTTCCGCAATCAAATGAAAACTTCAGTGATCAAAAGCTTTGAGGACTATGAATCGGCGACCAAAGGCTCAATGCTGTCGCCATGTTGGAAACGCAAAGGACTAGCCCCCCGATCGATAGTCAAAACTGTTCCAATAGAGAAAACAAAACTTCACAAAGTAAAAAAGTTGATCAATGAAACCAAGGAATTAGAAAAAGTAAAAACTATCCATCGGCCCATTCTCTATTTGTCCTCCAAAATGGCAGTGATATAGAAGGCTAATGATCCGACTGTGATAAAATAAAATCACTGACAGTCCAAAAAAAATGAGATAACAGTGCATCAGTGAAAATAAGAATTGTCCGTCGGGATGTTCCTTGCTTACCCTATGCAACAGCGGCTGCATAGAGAACTATCACCCCAACTAAATCTTCGACAAACCTCCGAAAGCGATAAAATCAAACCATTTACAAATCAAAACTTAAAGTTTCAAAGTCAAAAGAATTAGCTAGACAAAGGCATTTTTAGATCATTCAACTTCGAAAATGAAAGAGAATAGTTTTCCTCAAATCAAACTCAGAAATTCAAAATTCTAGCAGAGAAACAATAAAGTTTAGCAATCCAAAACAAATCCAAGCAAGATAAAATCAAAAGGAGGGTCCAAAATTTTTCAAAAATTTGGGAAAAAAGTTGCAGCTGCAACGGAACTGTATGATTATTGGGTTCAGAATGTGATATTGGAGGCCAGGGTGGTGACATAAATGCACATGGAGAAATGTGGAACCCAAGTTTAGGGATTGGATCATTGCATTGGTTTGGTCATTCCCATCCTAGCTTCTTGCGCTCTAGTCCTGTACGGTGTAATGGAGTGAAGCTACGATGGCTTAACATGTACATTGATAGTCTGGTTTAGCAGCATTATTGTGTCTGTTCAGATTGTTTACAATGCGTAGTCCTCATCATGGCTTGTCTTGCATGTACAAGTTGTAGGGTATGAGGGGCTTGTGGTCAAGCCTTTCCTTGTGCTCAATAGCCATACCCAATACATGTAAGCTCTACTTGTACAAGATAAAACTTGCCTCTCTCTCTCTCTCTCGTGTGGTTGTTGTTACTGTGTTTTGAACTCATTGGGGGTTTGAATGTTTGGTTATAGGTTTTAATGGTTGTTTATTGGAAGAAGGAATGTCTATGTAAAGCATGTAATGTAATATCCTAAATTTTGGACCTAACACTTTTAGGCATGTTCCTATTGATTATGATGATTATCTTGATGTTTTATTTTTATATTGGGTCAAAGACCCCACTGCATATGAACATGATGATTTGTTTTATATATTGGGTGTAAGCCAATTATTGATGATATATATATGCTTATTTGTGTTGGGCGTGGACCCTGAAGCACATGATTGATGAGATGTTTTGTGTTGCGCAAGAAGATCTGGAGCACTTGAGTGATTGATGATTTGTGTTGAGCGAGGAGCTCTGGAGCACTTGAGTGATTGATGAATTGTGTTGAGCAATAAGCTATGAAGCACATTAGTACTTACCTTTGTGCTGAGTGAGAAGCTCTGGAACACATGAAAAGATAATTGGAAGTGTTGGTCATAAGCCCTAGAGCATTTCATGTTGATGTTGATCATAAGATCTAGAGCATCAGATCCTTGTCCATTATATCCCTAGGTGTATTGTACAAGTATATCCTAGCATTAGTGTTGATTGAACTGATCTAGAATTGCACAGAATTATAATTCACTGTTAAAGCGTTCAGTATGGGCTCTGGTAAGCTCTAGGATTTACTAAAAAGAATTTAATAACTTCCAAGGGAAAACGACTCGAGAAAAATATTGATCTCATCATACTTATTTATAAGGGATTAAATGAAATTTGGAATTTATGTATTCTGATCAAGTACTAGAGAACTACCACGTTATACGAGGGAAATCCAACATGCAAGGATGTTTAGAGTTTCCTAGCCTAGTATACCTAAACCATCTACCTACTTGACCTTAATGAAGAAGTGTCATTAAGTCTAGGGACCATGGTATATGATTCCCAAAGACAAATTTTAACAAGTGTTATATTATTATGTACTTTATACATGTTATGTATACAGAGTTAAATATAATTATAATATTAATGGTGAAAGAAAAGGAAAAATATCCATCCAATTATTATTTACTATGTAAAGATCATAAATAGTCCCAAACCTAAAAAGTCTAACTAGGAACTAGTAGAAAGATCCCAAGTTAAAATATTAATAATTAACCAAAGAAATTGAAAAGGGTTAAATCAAGAAACCAAGGTTTCTTGATTTAACTGTCCCTTTGACTGAAAATTCTATCTATAAAGACTCAAGCCAAAGAAGGGCATGGGTTTTTGATTTTATCTTTGGAGAATGAGTCTTCTTCCTGTTTTGCTCTCAACTGATTTCTTGGATAACATTTTTCTGCAAGGAAAAGGAGAATTGATTCAGAACCGATTACCAGTTATGAAACCCTAGCTTAGGAGCTCTAAGCGACTTGCATGTTGGATTCCAGTGTAGGGGGATCCATATTTAAAACAGGAATAGTTCTGGGTCATGGTTGGGTGGAACGTGGTAGTTCCCATGTGATTTGGTCATAAAAAACAGAGGTCAGATATGCATTGAATTGTTAATGCTGGTTATTTGAGTCTGCAGGTCAACCATTAAAAGAGCTTCAAGTAGAGGTATGAAGCCCTAGACTGCCTATTCTATTTCTATAATATAAATGTTGGATATGCTAGGTAAATGAATACAATGATTTTCCTAACCCTAGGTGTTCGATTCACTAGTTAAAATCTGCTAAGGTTTGCATTTTTAAATATTAACCTTAGGCTGCAATTTATATTTTATGTTGTATTTACTAGGGTTTGTACATCTAAGTTTGTTTCTATATTATTTCAATACTTAGAATGTGTTTATTATAAACTAGGTTTTGTTTCCAGTTATCATATAATCATTCTTTAGGCTTTATTACTCTGCTGACATATCTGAATTGTCAGCAAATTCTTGCTTTAAATCTAAATAAAGTGAACAGAGGGAGTACCAAGACCTTACATTTGGTCCAATATCGAATCTCTATTCGCATATACTAAATCCACAGTCCTAATTATTTACATAAAACACATCATAATAATTTTCATAAAATCATTCAGGATCCATCTAACTAGTACACACAGTCATCTCATAATAAGAACCAAGTAATAATTAAAATCTCTAATATAAATAAAGGTCACGACATCGACCCCATGTGGGTATTCAAATCCAATCATAGGTTGTAATGAAACACCATAACACAAATTACATGCACAATAAACTTTTGCAAACCCTTGTTCATCAATCTTTAGATAATCTATAGTATTTTTACATAGTAACGCCGAGGATTCAATCCTTGTAGGTCATTTCTATTTTTAATCAAGGCCACACTATACATATCCTATATGTGGGAAACATTACATTAATTATCAAATTCATAAAGAATGAACAATTACGCTACAGTGAGGTCGTAATACCCTAGATACTGCACCCACACTATAGCACGGCCTTGGCCAAATTTAATTCAATATACAGTCCATTCAAAGTAAACCTACAACATTGGCCATCATGGGTTTTCACCCATGGATTCTCCATAGTCCACGTTATACATAAGAAAGGATAATAATAAATTAAACATTACTCTAACCTATTGTATCCATCATGAAAGGGGTCATGCCATACATAGCATGGAATCAATACATCCGTTGTCCATCATCACAGCTAAGAATTAATCCCAAATATACATAGAGCATCTGAGCAGGTGAATGACTCTTATAAACCCTAGTTCTAATTAAATAAAACATACTAATAAAAACACAGGAGGAAATTGTATGCACAACATAGTGTCATAACCATGGAAATTATATAAAACTAGTGTATCTATTTACACAGTATTTTCCAAAGTCTTTTCACACAGTAACTAGTAAAAGACAAAAAAAAAGTTTACACAGGCATGCCAATGGGCTATGGCACCATTGCAAGCAATGGTGCAGCCCATGGCTTAAAATCCCCAAATCTATGTTTACAAATTACATAACCAAAATTAAAAACACAGAGCCAGTGAGAGCGTAAGTTTTACTCCATGGCCATAACAAAAACGCCACACTAATGCATTAAAAATCCAAGTCAGTTACATAGGCCCGAAGGAGAATTGATTTCCCATAGTAAAAAACCAATAGCAATGATATAACCCAGTCCTACCCCAATGCTGAGAAGTGGCAAGCTTCTCTTGTAAAGAAGGCTTACTGTGGCCACATTTGCATCACACTTGAGATGACATCAATGTATGGAGCCACCCCACCTTCGTTTAACCTATCACCTGCAAACACAACCAAACACGACAAGGTTGAGAAGTATGACAATGAAGGAGCCATGAAAGAAACATATAATACAATATTAAAGCCAAAACGAAGCTTACCTTTTTTATTCTAGGTGTTTCCTCCTTCGCAGCACAGAGCCAAGACCACATAGATCAACAGACCCAAACGAAATGCCAAGTCTGTCATGAGCCAAGTTATAAGCTTAGGGATGCCATAAAAACCAAGGAGCATTAATGGCACCAACTGGTGTCCATTATCAAATACCAAACCCACTCTTCCATAATTTTGTTTCAAGGCAGTAACAATGGATTCCATTTCCAATGCAAGGCTTAAACCCCTTTAACATATGGTTCAACCATATGGTATTTTCATTACCCCAAATGCATAAACATAGGTATTAAGTTATTACAAAGTTTCATGTAATGCATAGCCCATAGATGGTATGTGTTAACCCAAATTCGACACCACAAGGCTTAAGTAATATAAATAACATGTAAACTCTAGGTTTAAAGTTTAGAGCTTAGTTTCCCTTATTGTCATAAGCATCAAGCTTAAGAACCATGGCATATGAAGTATACCACAGTAATAATTGTTTCCTATAATAAGATCAAGGTCTGATCAGTAACCAAGTATATAAACTGCAATTAAAATCGAGAGACACATTAATACTTATAATTAAATAAACCTGAAGTGTAAATACATAGTGGAATAACTATATGACATAGATGATTTAAACTATGATAAGAAAATAATGAAATTAGTAATTTTACCTTGCTATAATCAGAGTCTGTAATGAAGTGTAATAACGAATAGTAGGTATGTTAATAGTCACAGTGTTTAATGTTCTTTAAATCTCCATCACTAAGTGAAATCTGCATACAAGATAAAAGACTCGGTGCCTTAGTTCAAAGAACTAAGTAAGCCTGCTAGTCAAGTGAATACTTTACCTCTCAGACCATCATGGGAGAACGAGTACCGCCACTATGACCACTTTGTTTCCAAAAACAAAGTTAAGTTAGGACTTTTTAAATAACAAGTAAGACTATACAGAAAGGACGAAACATTTAAATCAAGTAACGACACATACACGACAAATGTATAACCATAAGAACTAAGCAGTAAACAACAGTACGACATTGTAAGGAATATACATTAATAATAATGACTAAAAGTAAAGTGACAGAATGTAAGAACAACTTACAAGTAAATAGTGGTACATGTAGTGTACTTTATATTTTCTCAAGTCAATAATGTTCCGTATAGGTAGTTTTTACAAGCCTAATATTTTTTTTTTCAATTTTTTGGGACATTACAAGTGGTATCAGAGCCCAATTTAAATACTAAGAGACCTATGGGTGCACCAAGCACTTACTGCTAGGAAAATAAAGTATGATATTAAATTTGTTACTAACATGAAATTTTTTTCTGTTATTTAAAATTTTTGAAATTTCAGGAAACTTATACTAAACAGTTCAGTTTATGAACACCGAGGAAGATAACAGCCGGCAAGGAAGGATGAACACCCCCACCTTAGAAGGAGAACTAGTGGTGGAGCTGAATTCTGATATTTTGAAGACTATACACTGTCTTCAAGAAGAATTGCAAAGTATCCAAGAAGACAGTTTAAACGAAAGAAAATAACAACAAGCTATAAATGAAGCATTACTAAGAAATATAAATGGAGGAAGCCCACAACATAAACCTAACCAGTCCACAAACAGTTCCAAAAGAGAACCTTACCATAAACAGGCCAATATCCCAAGAGAAGGAGAAATAGAGGAGCATAGCCCTGAAGCACCCAAAGGATATCATTAGATTCCTTCCAGTGATGACTCTCTTTCTCGTCGAAGAAAGAAACAAATAAGCAATGACAGTCTTCAGGGGGAGTTTAGACAAATAAGATCCCAGAACTATGAAGGTGAAGTAAACATTGGCGAGAAGGCTAAAGAGTGGCTACTAGGCATGGGAAAATAATTTCAAGTTCATAAATACTTAAGTGAGATGAAGGCTCGTCTTGCCATCTATGTAATATCCGTATCTGGATATTGTCAATAATTACTCAGTTGAATAATCAACTAATGGAAAATAATTCCACATTGAAAATATAAAATAAATATTAAATATGAATGATGATTAAATATTACAAAGTGAGTGCCATATATATATATATATATATATATAT
>LPNX011026128.1:381826-394453 GCA_001517045.1 Pseudotsuga menziesii
ATAAATAGTCCAAAACCTAAATAGTCAAACTAGGAACTAGTAGAAAGTTCCTAAGTTAAAATATTAATAATTAACCAAATAAATTGAAAATGGTTAAATCAAGAAACCAAGGTTTCTTGATTTAACTATCCCTTTGACTAAAAAGTTTGTCTATAAAGACTCAAGCCAAGGAAAGGCTTGGGGTTCTGATTTTATCTATGGAGAATGAGGATTCTATTCGTTTCGCTCTCAAGTGATTTCTTGGAGAACATTTTCCTGCAAGGAAAAGGAGAATTGATTTAGAAATGATTACGAGTTAAGAAACCCTACCTTAGGAGCTCTAGGATACTTTCATGTTGGAGTCCACTATTGCGGGGATCCGGATTTAAACCAGGAACTAGTTTGGGTCATGGTTGGGTGGAACGTGGTAGTTACCAAGTGATTTGGTCATCAAAAACAGAGGTTAGATCTGCATTTAATGCTGGTTATTTGAGTGTGCAAGTCAACCATTAAAAGATCTTCAAGTACAGGTATGAAGCCCTAGACTGCCTATTCTATTTTTCTAGATTAAATGATCGATATGCTAGGTAAATGATTACAATATTTTTCCTAACCCTAGGTGTTTGATTCTCTGGTTAAAATCTACTAAGCTTTGTATTTTTAAACATTACACTTAGGCTGCAAACTATATTTTGTGTTGCATTTACTAGGGTTTGTACATCTAAGTTTTTTTTCTGTATTATTTCAATAGTTGGACTGTTTTTACTATAAACTAGGTTTTGTTTCCTATAGCAGGGATTTCTCCCTTGCTATAGGGAAGGAATGGCTCCCTACCGTCTATAGGATGGAAGGGTAGGTTCCTGTATGGAAATGCAAGAAAAATAAATGAACAAAAAACAAGAAAGAATAGTAAGACAAGAAACGACTAGAAGTCCCTCTACAAACAATGTTAGGACTTGGCTCCAGCTACCTGCAAACAACTATTAGAAACAAAAAACCTGCAAAACAAGTCAAGAAACAAACCTGCAAGCAAATATGGGTTAGAAAACAACTAAGATACTAAAGAAAATACATGAACAAACAATGGTATACCTTCTCTTTGGTGCAATGGGCCACCATGCCCTGGCTGGAAGAAGCACCTCTCTCTCTTGGCTATGGAAGAGCTATGGCTCAATGGGAGAATGAATGGATGAGAGGAGGGATGTGGGTGTCTTGAGAGACAAAGGGTCTCAAGGCATCCATGGGAAGCATAACAGTATGCAAAGAGAATAGTTGTTTGAGAGTGACCCCCACCCCTCCTTTTATATCTTTTTTGGTGATTTTTAGGGTTTTAAGCCCTTGGTCAGGGATTTAGCCCCTTTTTTAGGATTTTAGTCCCTTCCACCCTAAATTTAGCTCCTTTTAGGCTTTTAGGCTCCTTTTTTTGGTTTTTAAGCCCTTTTACTCATTTTAAGCCTTTTTGAGGGCATGGGGGTCTAGTGGGGTGATAGAAAGGTTGTGCATGGGTGTCCTTGGGTGGTGTAGGCCATGTAGAGCTGAGTGAGGGATTTTTTGGGTTAACAGAATTCACCCTGATGTGTGAGGGAAGGATCTCATCGTATGGCCGATGGACATCATAGGATTTGCTGTGGAGAGGTAGTGCTTCCAGGGCTAGGGCATGGTGGATTTTGGTTTTTGTATTAATATGGTTCCCATCAATGGGTGAGATACAAATAATGTGTGAGATGTATATGGAAAAGGTGGGAATCCCCATGCTCATGACAATGTCAAAAGAATAATTTTATCTATGCTCCAAAATACAAGAGCCGATCATATACAACTGATGATACATAGTGGTTTCCTCAATGTGAGGATGAATACAATACTGATCTGAAGAACTGTTACATTGGACCCATGCCATTCTCATGGAATGCTATATATTCATGGCTAACAGCCTGCTAGATATGGGATGGTACATAGCTGTATGGACTTGCTGATTGAGAGTCAGAGTATCTGTGGTACAAGTATGTTGCATCAATCATAAATCTATATAGAATCATGATGGGGCTTCTGAACACTGTCTCCAACGCAACCCATAAATCACAAGGGACATAACCTATTTAGGTCCCTTGAATAGACTCATCAATGTGCTAGAGTCAGGTGACATCTGGGGTCTTCGACCAAATACTAAACGGACCAAACCCTGTACAAATCTCAATGGTGTGATGATATAGTTGGAGTCGAGCCCGTGAGAAACAACTATCCCAAGGGGAATTAAGGACTCCTCTCAAGTGGTCCAAGGAACTCATCAATGATGTTAATGAAACCAAGGTACAAGGACATTTGGGTCTATCCTATGGAATATGTGTGTTGTCATTGACAGAAGGAGATTTGTCCCTAGTCAAGGTAATGATATTTCCTGGATAAGAAGAATGAGGGAGATAACCAAAAGGTGTGAGACAATCTGTGAATTGACCAACTGAATGTGGGGGGGGGGGGGGGGGCAGGGAAAGAATTGAACAGGGGCAGGAGGAGTGTGGTAGACTCAAAATTCCTTTGTTAAGATTATGACGACATGGAAGACCAGGAAGAAAATAAAACTAACTCATGGGAATGGGAGCATAGCTGTATACTGGGAATTTCACTGCAGATGGGAAATACTTGGGGTAGGTGGACACTTTTGATATTTATGGGGTCCAAGGAAGACACATTGTAGAGTACTCTGAACAAAGGTGACCCAAAGTGGGAATACTGCGAAACTGTTTTCATGGGGTGGTGTCTAGAGACATTGTTATGGTACGATCTTGTGGATTTTTGGTGAGCCCGAGAAGGTAAATGCTCGATGGTGCTTTCAATTTTAGAGAGTCTGAAAACACGAAGAAGACTCCAGTGGGGCCCCTTTTTCGTTGGTTGTATCATGTGCATGAAAAAGGATAAAAGTATACATAGGAGAGATCACCCATCCTATATGGGATGAGAGACTTCTTTATTGTTGGTAGTCCAATCAGGCTGAAAAAGGTTAAACCTATACTGTCTAGACGATCATTCAGATACTTTTACAAGCATGAATGAAACCAAGTTTGCTCGACAATCTTTTCTTTACGAGAAGGTTGGAAAAGAGCTTAATGACAACCCATAGTGAGCTTTTTCGTATGGTGCGGCCCCTTTGCCCAAGAAAGAATAAAAGTATGCAGAGGGGAACGGTCTTGGCTTGAATATGCCAAGGGGGTCATTTTCATTTGATGGTCTACATGGTCTGCAAAACTAGGTAAACGAGATGATGTAGACGCCCTTTCTTATCATTTATCGAGCGACAAAGGAAGTAGTTGTGCTCGACTATATTTTCATTGTTTTTAGGAGTCAGAAAAGAGCTTAAACGAAACTCCAATGCGGTCAACCAATTGCGGTGGAAAAGGCAGTTCCCCATGTTGGGATGGTGGATAGTGTTCCAAAGGTCATCCGCGTAGTATGGACGGAGTAGAAGGATCTCAAACATACGAATACATGCAAAGGATAAATCGTGGTAGAGGATTGTGAGTTGGTGCGGTAGAGGCATGCAAACCGAGGTGGCTCTCGAACAAAGGTCACGAGAGCTATGTGTGAGTTGCGGTGGATGGAATTGAATACATGTGATGTGGGTGCAAGTCCAAGGCATTTATATGCCAAATACATACAAGAAAAATAAATCATTTTGTGGACAATGGTCCAGAGATCCGCATAAGGTGTAGTGGATGAAGTAGACAATTCTGTTTAAAAATACAAAACAAGAAGAAAAATGGTAACCCTTAATGGGTGATCCCCTGAAAACCTGCATGAGTAGCGAGAGGCAATAGTGATTCAAGTATAGGTCCTTAGACACTTGCATCGCCATGCTGTGGCTTGTAAATAAAAGTGACTTGTGGGAAATGGTCTTGAAATTTATTTGTTAAACATCAGATGATGGTCTCATACAAATATAGAGGGTGGAATTCTAAAAACAGTGGCACAAACAACATCTCAAACGGACTTCGTATGGTGCTGTTATGCCGATTGGAAAAAATTAGGTCAAGTGGGGCCTATATAAGGGTGGGGTCCACTTGGTGAGGTGTCATTGTCATTGTCATTGTTCATTGTGGAGTTGGAGTGGTAGGCCCTAAATCTTGATTTTCTTATTTCTCCTATTCCGACCAACAATTTTGAGTTTCATGACTTGCAGGTAATAGCTCTCACCGAATCTCTTCTTTTTGGTGGTTTGCATTCTGTATTTGGTCACCTGGAGGTCCTCCATGAGCAGTTTGGGGTTTCATGGAGCCAAGTCGCACCTTTCAAAGGAAAAGGAGTGACCTGGTCACATCTATAGGGCATTTTTGAGTAACCTGGTCGCTCAGTTTTCCCAAACAGGTGTGACTTGGCCTCTGGGGGGTGTTTTTTGATGAGAGAAGTGGCTGACATCTAAGTTTTTGCTTGTGCTAGATGACTCAGATCAAGTGGTGAGAGAGAGACTGCAAAGACCTATGGGAGGCATATTTATGAGATGGGAATGTGAGAGATACACTAGCCCATTGTAGATTGCTTAAGTTCATGAGGACACCCCTCATGAAGAGCTTGATTTTGCTGCTGCAAACACTGGTGAGTTTCTAGGATGTTGATGAGGAGGCATTCCTCTTTCAGGGCCAGCAGATTGAGATCATGCTAGTGGATGTATACTTTCTGATTGGGCTCCCTATGTTGGGAGCTGTAGCTGACCTGGCACTGGTGCTTTCTCGAGGGAAGACATTGGAGGAGCTGTGTGACAGACACTGTTACGCTACAGCATATGTGCGTGGCTTCTATATCCTGATGTGTGACATCGAGGATCTGTCGACATGGGCGGTGGTGACATTACTGCTATGGATCTTGGGTTCCAAGGGGAGCCACAAGATATCTGGAGGGCAGCTTCAACTAGTAGAGCATGCTATGGGAGGCACGTATTATTGATGGGCTTACATGTATCTTCAGGCTATTCGGCATCAATTGAACAATTCGAAGTCATCTGGAGTAGTATTTTGTTTTGGCTTATTTCTGTGTGCTTTGTTTTTGAGAAAGTACCTACATTGCGTCCGCACTGAGCTGTACGGGGTAGTGGTCCACAGGAGCCACAGATGTATCGGTCGTGTTAAATGAAGATCCAAGAGGGTGGCGGCAGAACGGGCCACTTATTTACTGAGGATCTGTTAGAGTAGTGGCAACAGATTCCACCGGTGAACGAGGAGTACCCATACACAGGTATGAACTATCATGGGGATCCTGAGATGCCCCGACCTCTCGGCTAGGCGTGGGGACCAGCTGGTATGTATGTGTGATGTTTTTATGTTCATATTTATAGATAGTGTAGTTTGAGCTAGTTGATAGTTGTATGTTGATATGTGTGGAATGATGGTCTCCTTATTTGTATATGCAGATATTGGTCCTCTTCCTCTGCCCAGGCATCGGAGGCAGGTAGTTACCATAGCTCCTGCGGCGGTTCCTACTGGGAACTCTCACTGGCGACTGGGGGAGATGGATGAACTGCTACTGCATCTAGAGTGGCTTGCTACTAGGATATCTAATGATTGGTGGCAGCATCTGAGCAGTGATTTGATCACTTCTATTCATAGTTTTCCCCCTGAGTGGACTGCTGTGATGAGGAGGATGGCTATGGAATGTGAGCAAGTTCGTCGGGAAGTGAGAGGTGACCTTCCTGTGGAGGATGAGTCCTCTGAGGAAGATGATGATATTGAGTCAAACGATGAGTCTGAGACAGATTAGCATCCTAGTGGGGCTGTCCCTGGTGTGTTGGTGTACTTAGGAGTTCTTGTGTTGTTATGTATATCTTGCTAAGAAAGCATATGTGGCTTCTCATTTTGTATTGGACATATTTTGGACATGCGACTGATCGATTTATATATATATTTTTTATGCAAGTGGATGTGCTTTTATGGTTTTATTATGTGAGTCTTTTTATGATGATGTGAAGTTCAAATGCCTATATGATGTATTATTACACTTGTGTGTGTATTTTTGGATATGATTATGCATGATGTTATGGTTGTATGCTACCTATATGCGATTATGAATGTGCCAATTTAGAATATCATTAGCCATTTGAACTGTGACACTATTGAGGTTTCTGGGAACATGTGTGAATGTGATGGATTCAAATGTTCTAGCCATCTGTTTAGTGCGTAGGAAATTTCTAAAGAGGCAAGGATCACGTACCCGATATTAGTTGTTCAACTGAGAAAGAAGAAACTGCGAGTCTAAGAAGAAATCGATATGGTGAACGCTTAACTGAAGAGCGGCGGCCAAGAGGCCATTGACACCATTGTATTCATCCTGGTTGTTGGTCATAGTGCCCATGCATATTCTGTCGATATGGATCAACTCGTGCAATGGGGAGTAGATGACCCANTGGCCAAGAGGCCATTGACACCATTGTATTCATCCTGGTTGTTGGTCATAGTGCCCATGCATATTCTGTCGATATGGATCAACTCGTGCAATGGGGAGTAGATGACCCAAGTAGCTGAGGCGAGGTTTGGAGACCATCTGCTTGCTCCATCAGTGAATCCCGTATACCGGTTTGAGGTGTAATCCATCTGGAGCAATGAGGGGAAACGATACATAAGACTCACTTTTGAAAAATGTTTAAATAAAAAAAGGAGAAAGACTATAATACAAGTTGTACTGTCGTAACTCAAAGGGGTGACATTAGAGGGAAATTCATTGACTTTCCAGGGATCAGTGGTCATTCCTTTGTGTGACATGATGAATCCTTGTAGACATCCTATTGGGACATAGAAAACACACTTGAAAGGGTTCAAGTGGATTTCGTACTTGCGACATCGTAAGAAAACCTGTCGCAGGTCGTCTATGTGTTGTGTTTGCTTTTGCGACCGTGCAATGAGGTTGTTGAGACAAACCAACATGATGTGAACGAGGTTGTGGAAGCAATGTGTCATGGCACACTGGAAGGTGGATCCAGCATTTTTCAGGCCAAAGGGCATGAATTGATATGCCAATGTGCCCCATGGGGTTGTGAATGCCATCTTGTAACGGTCTTATTTCCAGATCTGGATTTGGTTATATCTGAAAAATCCATCCATGAAGGAAAAGGCCTCATGGTCGGCACATGCATCGATGATTTTATCGATGAAGGGCATTGGGAAGTTGTCTTTGGGAAAGGCCCCATTGAGGTCACAGAATTCTATGCAAAAGTGAATGGTACCCTATTTTTTATTCACAGGAATAGGAATAGAANGATGAAGGGAATTGGGAAGTTGTCTTTGGGAAAGGCCCCATTGAGGTCACAGAATTCTATGCAAAAGTGAATGGTACCCTATTTTTTATTCACAGGAATAGGAATAGAAACCCAAGTGGTGTAGGCAATGGGGTAGATCAAGCCGGCTGTGCACAACATCTCTATCTTGGCTTTAACTATGACCACTTTGGAAGGATGGATGGGCCGTCGTTTTTGCCATACGGGAGCCACATCGGGCCAAGTGTCGATGTGGTGCTCCACGATTGATGGATCCAACCCAGGCATTTCAGTGTAAGACCAGGAGAAGATATTGTTGAATTCTTGGAAGAAAGCTTTATAGGCAGTGACCTCTTTCAGGGAGTAGGATGCCCCCAGCATGATTTCTTCAACAACCTCAAGATTGGTTGAGATGTTGATTTTGGTGGTTGGTGAAATGTTGGCCATGTTCCCTTCTTCGAAGGCATCTGGTGCTGAAATGAGGTTCTTGAAGCAGTGGAATTCCCAATGAATGAAATCTTTGGTCTCCATGGAAAACATGTCAGACTGCGACACAAGTTCTTCGGGGAGGAAGAACGAGCGATGGTGCATGTTGTCCCATGGGTATTCCGGGGAGGTCAAAGCTTCAAGTATCTCCCCATCGTTGCGGAAACAATGAAGAGACAGGTATGATGGACCATCGTTGGAGGTGGAGATAAATGGGTCTATAGATCTGGACATCATGTAAATGGACATGGTGTCTGAAGAAGGAGGTGGGGGTGAACTTCTTCAATCAGGGTGATCTCAGATTCCAGGGAATGTTGATGCAGGTCGGCTAAAGCCATTCAAAATTTGGGCAATTCTTGGCAATGGTGAGAATAATGTCCATACAAACCACAGACAACACAAGCATGGTTTGTTATCAGTAACTTGTTTCTAACTATTGGTGCGGTTGGAAGTTCAACCACGAGGGGGTTTTCGGTTGTGTCCATGGCATCCAAATGCGCATGGATCATTGGAATCTCAGGGAAGTTTTGAGTTGGATGGCCCTATTATTTGTAGACGGTGCAAGGAAATATCTGCCGAGGTTTTGTGGTTTCTTTGGCGTTCTTTCCCCTGGCCCTTTTTGGGTGGGGCGATGCAGGTGCGGGTGCGGTGGTTGGTTTTTGCAGACCGGGTGGAGGGTGGGACTCAACCGCAATGGGATGCACAGGTGTTAATACTACCTAGGGTATCGATGGTTGAGTTGGTGGATCAAGATACCACATCGAAATTCCCAATGTAAAGTTGGGCAGGTTGAGGGTGGCCATTACTGGCTTGCTTATGACATGAGGCAGGAGAAAGAGGAAGGGAATTGTATGGACTGGTGGGGAGCCCAGATAAATCCCTGCTGGTTGTATGTGGGAGTGCAGTTTTGGTTACGGCTGCACATAATTCTATGGCTGCAAATGATGTTTCTATTGATGTTGCAACTATGGATGATGTTGTGGTTGCGGTTGGGGCTGCGGCTGCGATTGTTGTTTGGGTGCAGCGGTGTTGGATGAGAGCATGCACAAGTCCGTAGTGTCATTTTTTTTCAGTGGTGGTGACACTAAGGGGAAATGAGTTGTCATGGTGGTATCACCAAACAACCCAGGACCCACATTCAACAATGGGGAGGCTGGTGTGTTATAAACCATGGTGTTGATTGCAGGGACAACATTGGCATGTGTGGTCATCCCTTACAGATCAATGGGCTGATGGTAGGGATAACATTAGCGTGTGTCGTTAACCCTTACAGATCATGATAAGTGAGTTGATCAACCATCATGATCTTCCCTTCGTGGGGCAACATCATGAGACATAAGACAGTTGATGCGACCGCTCTCATTGCATACATATAACTTCTTTTGAGGAGAAGGTTATAGTCCAATTGAGCGTTGACAACCTCTATGTCGATCAGAACTGTCTTCTCGGCTAATGTGATGGGGAGATGGGGGAGGATTCCTTAGCATTTAGTGGGATAGCCATCATAATCCCATAGAGTTGTGTAGGATGGTTGTAGAATTGGGGATCCAAGTTTTTTCCAAACTAGGGTAGACATAATGCACGTAGATGCCCCCCCATCCACTATGCATCGATGCACAACCAGATTCTAGATAGACATCAGGATTTGAAAGGCGATGGTTGATGGGATGCGCGGTTCTCCATTATCTATGTTGAATGTGATCAACTTGGATTTGGAGGGGTCTACGGCCCCAAGGGTGGCTAGTAACGCTTTTCGCTACGTTGGGCACATTTTGAGTACTTCAAGAGTGGACATGACCATTGGTGTTTGGGCCAAATCATCCACGATGCTATAGCTAATGGCAGCTCTAGCCATGGCATTATTGGAAATTCGGTTTATGGAGGGAGTGGGGGAAGGGGGGTAACTAAAGAGGTGCATTGACCGATTTGGATGTAGAGGCCACTGATGTGTCAACAGGTTTGGTGGTGGTTTCGTACTGATTCTGTCTATTTTGTAGGTTGACCTCTTCAGTCGTCATGGCTAGCAGGAGGTGGACACATGTTTCGGCCATGGGAGGTTCCTCCAAAGCGTTGGGATTGGATTGGGGAGGGGGTCCAGTTGCCACTAATATTTGGACTGGTAATGGGTTTTGGAGCACCATAGGATGAGGTCCTTGTGGTGTTAGGTTGGGTTCGCCTTGGTCCATTTTGTTGGTGGCATGTTGCACCTCATTCTGAATGGCCTGCTTCGTGCGACCCATGAAGGGACACTCGAATGTGTAGTGCTCATAGACCTCACAGAGTGTACATGGTTGGTTTGTATGCAACAGAGCATTGCATCTTGGTGCATTTGGTCATGGAGGATTTTGGGCACGTCGGTTTGCCACGACATTGTTGGGGGGGTTTGGTTGTTGACCACCTACTTGCAGTTGATTATTGTCTTGGTTTCGGGGTTGGTTATTTCAGGCCCACCCTTGTTGATTATTGGGGGCTGGCTGGTTGGGATGGTTTTGTTGTGCAAATACTTGTCCCAATGGAGTAGGTGGACTGGGGGTGGGGGCTTGAACTACTTGCACTGGTGGTGCATAATAAATTTGGGTAGACGACAGTGCCATAAATGTGGGCATTTTCCCTGCGTATTGCTATGTCTTCCATGCCAAGGCCTGAGCCTGCTATGGTGGTGCAGGCTGTGTGTAGGAAGTTGTTGCTCCAGACTGGGACATAATTTTGGCAGAGTCCGGATTTTGGTTTTGGTAGGAAACACTAGCAATGTTACTTGGTTGTGGTGGAACTGCAGGTGGTGTCGGACGGTGTTGTGGCTGTTGGGAGACTGATCCTATGATGCCATCTACGGCATGAGATGCCCCTGGTGCATCCCGGTAGGATGTACCTGGATGGGGAGCGTTTGGAATGATGGTGTAAAGGTATCTAGACTGTGGATAGATCAGGTCAAATTGTTGGGATTTCAGTATGTCCTCCTCTTCGAATCGGGGATGCTCGGATGCGACTTCCTTTGCTATGGGTGGGAGCAAGGTTTTGAGAAACCAATCCAAGAAGATCCTATCGTCAAGTTGGATTTTACACAAACTACGATGTCGCCACCACTCATGGATGTGGTCAATTATATGTGTCACAGTGCTTTGGCGGCAGGATAACAAGATCTCCACCCCTTCATCATATCTGATGGCGAGTTGGAAATACTGCAGGAACATGAAAGCTAGGGAGTTGAAATCTGGGTACTTGGCTTGTGGTAGCTCAATGTACCATTTGGTTGCTGCACCTATGAGGGTGCATTGGAGCAGTATTAGCCTGATCGAGTCATCTATGATGCAATTTGAGGAGCACCATAGATGAAATGTCATGATATGATTTTGGGGACACTCCCCTGCCTTCCATTCAAACTTGGGAATGCGTGAGGGAAGTTTGGTTGGCATGGGAGGCTAGAAGGTTTGATGGTGGATGGGGTCATTTGTTAATCGAGAAAAATTAGGCAAGTTAAGATGAGCCATGAAAGGCATTGTTGACCCCAGGTTGATGTGAGGTGGGGCAGGTATGGTGGTGGGGTTTGCAGGTGCATAATGTACCTACATAGCTAGGGGTGTTGGTGGTGCCATTGTGGATGGGCCAATGCCCCCAATTATGGTGTGAGGGACAGTGTGGGTGGGAGGGCTGCTGCCCCCATGTGTGAAAGGAGGGGCAATGTAGGTGGAGGGGCCACTACCCCCAAGTGTGACAGGAGGGGTAGTGTAGGTGGAGGGGCCACTGTCGGGGATGATTTTAAGGAACCATACTTATTTACAAGTGTATAAATGTTGGAAAATATTACTAATTCTTAAAATGCCAACTATAAAATTATTGGCGATATTTTCCAAAAAATATTTTAATTTCCAAGGATTTTATATCATTTATATAATAGTTTGGCGATTTTTAGGGTGGAAAAATTTTACCCCATCAAAATTGGGCAAAAAAGGGCTTCAAAAAATGCAAAATGGCGAATCTTTTTTCGGAGAAAAACATGGAAAAATAGCCCAATGGGATAAAATTCACCCCTAAAATTATCCTTGGCCACTGCCTGCAAGTGCTGCAGGTGGGACAGCTTGAATGGTTAATATGGGTGGTGGCAGCTGACTGATAATAGTTTGCATGACCGTGCTGGGGCCACCTGTAGGGTTGTTGGTGATAATTTGTGGCTTGGACATGGGTCCACTAGCGATTGCTATGCCAAAAAATGGATCCAGGTTTACACCAGCCAAGGGGATTGATGGTGCTTTGTGGAGGCCTAGTTTAGAATGATATGGGTCTGAATCTGAATCAAAATCTCTATGGCCTTCTGATGGTGTGAGAGGTTGTCGAGAACGGTCTCGATGGTGTCAGTTCAATGACCCAAATTGTGGTGGTTCACCTCTTAAACGTGAGGAAGACCGTGAGGGATCAATTGTGTTAGAATTATGTATCAAACTAGTGGGAATGATTTTTTGGACCTCAATTGGAATGACTTCCTATTGGCTATAGGTGGTCACTCGGCCACTAAGACTACCAGAAGACAACGCTTGGATTTTTCCTCACAAGCGTTCTACTCAATTGGTNTTTGAACCTCAATTGGAATGACTTCCTATTGGCTATAGGTGGTCACTCGGCCACTAAGACTACCAGAAGACAACGCTTGGATTTTTCCTCACAAGCGTTCTACTCAATTGGTGGGGGTTGTTGCTCGTTTTGCTTAGCAATTCCTCTTAGAAGCTAGCTACTTTGGGGTTCCTGTGGTACTCCTCACAATGAGTTTCTGGGCTAAGCCCAAGTATTTCCCATGGTTAAGGCAGTCAAGGACTTATGTCCTCAAAGACTACAGATTTTTGAACTTAGTGTAAATTAATAAATTTTAGTGGCTCTCTCAGCGTCATGAACTGAGTTGGGTTGATTTACGTGGTATGGTGTGTATGTATTTCTAT
>LPNX011026147.1:0-40599 GCA_001517045.1 Pseudotsuga menziesii
GGTATTCTTTTCCTACAAAGTTTAAGGATCAATGATAACCACTTTCCAAATGAATATTTTCACTCCATTAGAGACGAAGCAATGTTTGTTGATGTGGCCCTTGTTTAGACATTTTTTACTACCTCAAGTGCCATAATTATTGGTCATAAAGACGAACTTGTATTAGTATGTTGGTACATGCCTCATGAATGAATCCCTACTTTGTGGATTTAGATTTATCCTAATGTTATTGCATGATATTTGGGGATTCCATTTGTAGTGAACTTAAATGTTATTCATCATATTCCTTAGAAATCTAGTATGTTTACTACGTTCCCTACTATTGAGATGAATTTCAATGGCTTGAGAATATTTTGTCAGCTTATAAGCGTTCCAAGTATGGTGGATATTGAGGTGAGGCTTTCTCTTTGTGTCATGGATTGTTTGTACCATGAGTAAGGATAGGGGGAGAATTGGTTTGATTACCGTTGCAATCATGGAAGTATTCTAGTGGCCAAGTGGGTCGTGTGATGTCATGAGAGTTCAACTTCTTTGTATATCTTATTTCAATATCAATTTCTTTAAATGCAACATTTAAGTAGATTTTGAGGGACTTTCATATGTGCAATATGATATGATATTCTCATCTCTTTTAGGTGTTTGGTTTCCTCATATTTTGATTAATTTTGGATTCCTAGAAGATGGTTGTTGGTTTGATTTGTTGTTGATGGGAAGGTAGAGGGGTCAGTTGGAATTTATCTTATCAACTAATTTTTATTTGGAAGGTCTGCGTTCATGTGCGGTGGAGCTATCCCATTTTTTATATTAGAGATTGAGTAGGAAAGTTGTCATTCTTTATCATGATTTGTGGGATTATATCTCTTATTCTTGGAAGGAGTGGCACACTCTTACTCAAGAGTATGGTTTAAATGCTTTTTTTTTCTTTCAATTATGGATCTTTTGGGGGTTTATATCCCAAAGGCTAAGTTCGATAAATAGAATATTCGAATTCCTAGGACTTTTTAAAGAGATTGGAGTTGGAGTTTAGGTTGATCACTTCAATAGTATGAATCTCATTACCTATAGTTCATAGTTCATTATAGGGATCTATTAAAACTTGTCCTAAATACTAGCTAGATATATAGTGATTAAGAGGACAATTGATTTGTCAATTGCACAATGTATGGTCATATATGATTTCTTATAAGTTGGAATTTTTTTCATTTTTGGTGATTTATTATGGGGTTTGAAGTAAGGTTAAGCTGACCAAGAGCGATTTTTTTTTTATTAGTTAGCATTCCAAAACTACAAATCACAAGTTTTGGGAGTGTCAATATGACATAAAATGTTTGAGTTACATATCGCACTTGCGATATATCACATATGCATTTTGTAAATTTACATATCGCATATGCGATATATCGCATATGCGTTTTTTAATGTTACCTATCGCATATGCGATATGTAAAATTACAAATCGTGAATGCGATATATCGGATATGCGATATTGATTTCCACGAACCTTAGCCTTTTGTTTGGGCTCGGATTATTCTGAACGTGCCATCAATAACGCATATGCGTTCTTGATTTACACTTCGGAAGTGCGTTTCTGATTTCCTAAGTGGCACCAAAAAGTGGAACCAACTTCGTGCGAGCGCCCTGATACCAGATGTGGAAAAACACAGTGATACTAACAGGTTTTGCTACTAACATTCCAAGATACTTATTTTACAGATACTAAACAGTTACCCAGGCATGTAAATAATTTTAACATTTATCCATTTATACTAAAAAAAAACCATAAAGAAATAAATAAAGAACCTGTTTAATGATGTGGACAACAACAGCAATGGGAGGATGTTCCTCCCTACCAACTCCTGGAGAGCACTTAGACAGCGACTTCTCAGGACCCCCGAGCTTGCTCTGGTCTCCCTGGCTTGGAACTAGGTGCAGCAAAACAGATACAGTCTTCAACTCAGTATCCACTCAGAACTATTAGTCAGTTCTCTCAGCTCAAAAGAGCTGTAATCAGCATCAAGTTACTGCAAACATTCACTCTAAACACTTCCTTACTATCTTTCCCTCTTTCCTCCAATGAAATTACTGAATATCATTCAGCTGAATGAATTCTTTCTGGAATAAAAACTGAGCAGCCTGAGCTCTCTTCATTGAGTACTTTTAAAGATTGCCTAGGTCTTAGTTGGGTTAACTGTCATTTAATGAGCCACCTGCTCACATTCCACTTTCTTGGGGAATCATGACCACAAATATAGGGAAGTTGCCACCTGCAACTTAGGAAGTGTTTGAGGATCCTGCCACTTGTCTTTTGCCTTTCCACCTAGTTCCATCCACCAGTTTGACCAGTAACCTCTTTTTAACAGCTCTCCCATGCTGTTGTCTCCACAATTTATTTATTATTAATAAAATATTCTGAATTACACTCCATAACTGTTGAATCTGCTGAGTCATCAATCCCTACTTAGGATTAAGTTTAACATAATGTCTCAAAATATAATAAAACAATTTACATAATTTTACAAAATTGGGGTATGTGACATACACACCCCCTTAAAATATAATATCGTCCTCGATGTTACTTATTCTTCTTCCTCAGGAAATTCTTGGAATAGATGTGGGTATGCTTCCCGCATCTTACTTTCCAGTTCCCAAGTAGCTTCTTCAGGACTAAGGTGCTTCCATTGCACCTTCAGCTGCCCAATTGTGCGGTTCCGCAGAGTAATCTCCCTCCTCCGAGGATACAATCCGATTCCACCAGAACTTCCCCTTCTGGTTCTACCTGTACAACGTTCCAGTCAATCACATGAGTAGCATCATGTACATACTTTTTCAAAACAAAAATATGAAAAACATTGTGCACTTTTAAATTAGGTGGTAATGCTAACTGATAAGCAACTTGACCAACTCTAGATAATATTTCAAATGGACCGCAATAACGTGGTTCTAGTTTTGCACAACTCCCCAGTCTTAGGGAGCTCTTCTTTGGTCTTACCTTTATGAACACATGCTCACCCACCTGGAACTCTTTAGGAGTTCTTTTCATATCTGCTTGACTCTTTTGCCGATCCTAGGAAACCTTCAAGTTCTCCTGCACCTGTTTTACAATCTGTTCCATTTCTTTTAATAATTCGGGCCCCAACAATAATCTATCCACTGGATTATTCCAGGAGATTGGAGTGTTACATTTTCGCCCATACAAAATTTCAAAGGGGCTGAACTTAGCTGAAGATTGATAACTGTTATTGTATGCAAATTCTGCTAAATGCAAATAATCCTCCCACTTACCAGGCTGATCCTTAACATACATTCTTAACAGATCTTCCAACACTTGGTTAACTCTTTCAGTCTGTCCGTCTGTCTGAGGATGGAAAGAAGTACTGAAATTTAATGTTGTGTTTAGTCCTTTAAACAAGGATTTCCAGAAATTCCTAGTAAATTTAGGATCCCTGTCTGAAATAATAACTTTTGGTACACCATGTAGTCGAAAAATCTGTTTTAAGAAAATGTATGCTATATTTGCAGCCTTAAAAGTGGTTTTAACAACAATAAAATGTGCTGCTTTACTTAATTTATCCACTACCACCATAATTGAATCATTCTGATTTTGATTTCTGGGTAATCCAGTAATGAAATCTAAACTGATTATTTCCCACTTCCAGCTAGGAATAGGCAAGGGCTGCAATAATCCAGCTGGATGTTGATGTTCTGTCTTTACTTGTTGACAGTCCAAACATCTAGCTATATACTCAGCTGTTTCAGATTTCATATTAGGCCAGAAATAATCTTTTCTCAACATAGTGACAGTTTTCTGATAACCTAGATGTCCTGAATAAGGGGTTTTATGCACTTCATCCAGAATCAACAATTTAATTTTAGATACATTTGGCACATACAGTCTGTCCTTAAATAGTAAAAATCCATTTTTATTTAAACTAAAACCTTTAGTTAAACTTTATATGGGTTCTTCCTTAGTTGTAGCTTGTAACTTTTGATAAATTTCATCAAATTTTATACTTTCAGTTAGCTGTTCATTCAAATCAGAATTATAAGTACTGATTGCTGTTGTGAAATTCAATTTTGCATTTCTGCTCAAAGCATCAGCTACTTTATTTTCCTTCCCTTTTATATGTTGAA
Source organism: Pseudotsuga menziesii (assembly GCA_001517045.1). Classification (NCBI taxonomy): domain Eukaryota; kingdom Viridiplantae; phylum Streptophyta; class Pinopsida; order Pinales; family Pinaceae; genus Pseudotsuga; species Pseudotsuga menziesii. The sequence continues at coordinate 4,132 of LPNX011026147.1, forward strand.
TTTCAAAATCGTATTCGCTTAGGAAGGCTAGCCATTTGGCTTGCCTTGCATTTAAGTTAGGCTGATCTAAAAGGTATTTTAAACCCTTGTTATCAGTCATTAAAGTAAACTTTCTGCCTATTAAGTGGTGTTGCCACATTTTCAAGGCATGAATAACAGCAGCCAGCTCTAAGTCATAAGTAGCGTAATTCTTTTCATGGATCTTTAGCTTCCTAGACTCATAGGCAATGACATGCCCATCCTGAGTCAGTACTCCGCCTAGACCGTCATTACAAGCATCTGTGCAAACCACGAAATCCTTATTGGGATCCGCTATTCTTAAAATTGGCGCAGTTGTTAATAAAGTTTTTAATTTCTTAAAGCTTTCTTCGCATTTTACGTTCCAATCGAACTTCTTTCCTTTCTTTTGCAAAGAAGTGATTGGGTTGGCTATCTTAGAAAAACCTTCTATGAATCTCCGGTAATAACCGATGATCCCCATGAAAGACCTAACATCTGTTACGTCTTTAGGTACTGGCCAATCTTCAATTGCCCTGATCTTTTTAGGATCAACTGAAATCCCTTCCTTAGTCACTACGTAACCTGAGTATTGGATTTCATCCCTGAAGAAATCACACTTACTGAACTTCGCATAGAGCTGTTGCTCTCGTAGTTCTTGTAAGACTATCCGTAAATGCTCCTTATGTTCCTCTTCATTTTTAGAGTAGATCAAGATGTCATCGATGAATACAACAACAAACTTGTCTAAGTATTTATGCATTATGTTGTTCATTAAACACATAAAGACGACTGGGGCATTAGTAAGCCCGAATGGCATTACGACAAATTCATAATGTCCATATCTCATCCTAAAAGCGGTCTTAAATATGTCTTCTTCCTTTATTCTCACTTGATGATAGCCTGATCTCAGGTCTATCTTAGAGAACACCGTAGCTCCGCGCAGCTGATCAAACATACCGTCTATGCGGGGCAACGGGTACCGATTTTTAATTGTCATTTTATTAAGCTGACGGTAATCTATGCAGAGTCGCATAGTCCCGTCCTTCTTTTTAACAAATATTACTGGTGCTCCCCAAGGGGAAACACTAGGTCTAATATATTTCTTATCAATTAATTCCTTTAACTGCGTTTTTAATTCATTAAGTTCCAGAATATTCATACGGTACGGAACCTTCGAGCTAGGTACAGCACCTGGTACCAGCTCTATTGTGAAATCCAGTTCCCTCCGAGGAGGTAATCCTGAAATTTCCTCCAGAAAAACATCAATAAATTCATTTAGCATAGGAATATTATCTATTTTTATTTTATCTTTTTCAACATTATTTGCCTCATCTGTAATAATTACAGCATAGGCCTTGCATCCTTTCCTGACTGCTCTTTTGAGCTGCAAGGCAGAGATCTTCCTAACCACAGTCTTTCTAGGGATTCCTTTAACTATTACAGGCTGTTCATGATTATTTACACATGTAAACGTTTTATCAAAACAATTTAACACTACCCTATGTTGTTCTAACCAGTCCATACCTATAAGTATGTCATAAGAACCAAGTGGTAGCACATTTAATTTAACAATAGTTTTAAAACCATTCATATCTAAAATACAATCATTAACATAACAATTTACCTTCCTTTTTTCCCCTGTGGCTAGTTGAACCAGCCAAGAGTTATCAAACTTTTCAACATTCAGATGACACTTTTCTACTATCTGAGGTGAAATATAACTTAAACTAGCACCTGGATCTATCAAAATAGTTACAGAAGTTTTGTTAACCATACCTTCTACTTCCACCATGGAAGTTTGGTATTCAGCTTGCCGATTTTCCAATGCTGCATTAATCCGGGGCATGGTCCTTGCAAAATATCCAACTATCATTTCATCTTGTATTGTATGAATATTGCTGTTTGGCTTCTTACGGTTTGGGAAAACTGAAGCATAATGTGGACCATTACACTCCCAACATTTAACAGGTTCCTTCCTCTCGAAATTTTTAGTAAAATTTCCGTGATTATTAGAAATCTCCTTACTGCCTTTGAAGTTGTTGGAGTTATTTGAAGCACCATTCTTGCTTCCTTGAAAGTTCTTGCCATTAAAATGGTTTATGTTCTTGCTGTTCTTAAAATTTTTCTGAGCTGTAAACTCCTTTTTCTTGTATTCAGCCTGATTACCATTCTTTTTAGCCTTCCAATTGGCTATTCCTTCCTTCTTTTTGTTCTGTTCAAAACAGAAATTTTCTTTTCGCATAGCTTCTTCCAGAGTTTTGGGGTTGTCGTATTCTATTATGTCTTTTATATGGTATGGCAAGCAGCTGAGAAACCGCTGTACCTTCGGTTTCTCATCAACTAAATACGGCACATTCCTCAACAGACTTAAAAACTTGCTGTTTAAGTCTTTCATAGTCATGGACCCAAGCTTTAACTCATAAAAATCCTTGGCCCTTTCTTCATAGTACTATTCAGATAGGAACTTCTTCTTGAAGTACCTTTTGAAAGTACTCCAATTGACCTCTTTTTCTTTGATCCCTTTAACCCTTTTCAAATCTTGCCACCATATATCTGCCTTCCCTGACAGGTTATATATGGCCATCCTTGCTTTCAACTGGCTTGAATAATTATAGATTTGAAAATATTTTCTCATCCCGGATAACCAGGATTCCGCCTCTTCTCCTTTCTCCGTTTCTCCATTGAAGGTTGGGGGTTTTATTTTCTTAAATTCCCCATAAATCTCTTCGTAAGGTCTGTACTTTTTCTTTTTCTTATTCACCTCTGCTTCGCTATTATCACTGGTAGAATAATAGCTTTGTTGTTCCTTAAGGCCTTCAGATGAGGAACTACTATCAGATTTAGCTAGTTTCATTTTTTTGAATGTTTTCTGTTGACTAGCTTCTTCAGATTCAGACCTTCTGTTTCTTCCTTCTGTCTGAAATATTTCTATCAAAATCTGATTTAACTCCTCTTGGGTTTTTATAATCCTTTCGTTGTCCTTTTTAACTGACTCTAATTCAGTCTTCAGACCTTTTATGGTCTGCATCAGTTCTGAGGGGTGAACAGTTACCTCCTCCATCTCAGGTTCTCTAGACATTTGTCTATTTTCAGTATTAGGAGATTCCTCTGTAGCATATGCTCCTAAATTCTCCATTCCTGCCTGTTAGATTCAGAAAGAAGAAAAAAAAATAGTTTTCTGTTTTGCACATAAAACAAAATACAGATTAGTATAGTATTTTACTGTTATGCGGAAATTAATTGAGCCACATCAGGGCCTAGTGTTTGAACCATGCTCTGATACCACATGTCAGAACCCCCAAAATTTGAAAAATTTAAAACTTTAAAAATTAGCATAAAAATAAAACGTATTTTAAAAACAGTCATTAACTGTTTTGATTAGCTTAAGTTACTAGAGTGTAACTAGATGATTTTTTTTTTCATATGCTTCCCATTAATTAGTTTACATGTTAACTGTTTGGTTGAATTCAACAATTAAACTTTGTTTAGATAATAGTAGTTATTTCGGTTTACTAATTTGTCTCTTTTGCGAATATAAGGTGTGGTTGCCATGAAAAGATCAGGACTTACTTAGCTTTCTAGCTAATGCATAAAGTTCCTTCCGTTCTTACAGATGGTAGGTAAAACAATGGCTGTTACAAGTAAAAGAATCTTTTTAAAGTCTTCAAGTACAAGATTGTTTGCATTCCACAGTTCTGGAAGACAAAGCTAGCTCAGCTCATTAAAGTACTTGTTGAGGTAAGATACTTCATTTGAGTTTTATTCTAGAGTAATTAGCTTTATAAAATCTATGAATGCTGCTTTGTTTGACATCTTAACAAAGTTTATATAAGTTATCAGTACTACAGAATTCTAATTTTCTGTTAAGATATTCATAATAAAAGGCAAATCTTTACTAGAATATGTTTTATAAACAGTTACTTTGTAAAGAGTAGGAATAGAAGTTTATATGTTTTTCACTCCATTTCCTAACTGTAGATTGATAAGAGATAAACTTGCCCTAAAGAAAAACAATAAACCTTAATCTCAAACCACTGGATATACTTATTTTGGCTTGACTTATCTTTGAAGGTTTTGTAGACATCGATAAGAATCAACCATGAAGGTATTTTAGTTTTTCTTCTAGTTTTACATAATATTGACAAGTCATCTCTTAAAGACTTCATACCTTCATGAAAGAATTCTAAGTAATAATTATCTAAATTCAATTCCAATAATACATTTATCAGATGATTATCTACCCTTTTCCTTGAGTAACATAAGTCAATCTTAGATGATTATGGTTAACTCATACAGGTTAAAACAATATTGCACTAAACTGCATTTAAGAGTTATAGTTGTATTTACTTCCTTAGGTTGATTAAAACACACTTATATAAGTATATCATAGGATCTGATATAATACTTGTGATCGATAATATTTCTACTATCTATAGGTACTATACTTCTTTCTTAAATGTTACCAACTATCTTCCAAGACTTCAAAGGTTAAGTGATGAGCTGGACACTCACCTGTAATAATGATCTTTGGCTAGTTTTAAACCACTTAACTTTGTTTTGAACTAAAGGGTTTAACCTTTGAGTCTTTACTTTGTATGTTATAAGTTTGTAAATTAAACATTATCGAAGCACTTACCTTTCAAGCCTCGATGCTAATATATTTATATAATTTTTAACAACAATACATATAATACAAACATTATACTACAAGGTTCCTCATAAACAATGATTATACCCTAGGTTAACATTTAATTTGTTTACAAGGCGACCAAGGAGATGGATGTAAAGTAGTTTCAAGGTTTGTGATCTTAAACAATGAAAGGAGACTTTAAATTCAAAGTTTACCTATTCCAAACCATAGGATAATGATTTTGTTAATTATTGGACTGACCATGCAGGATTAAGGTCTCATTTTTGGAGATCTCCAATAATTGATGCAAGGTTTCAACGTGTTGTACTCTTTCAAACTATACAACATAACCCACCATGGATGAAATATTAATCGGCTGTCGTGGATGCATGTGAGCCAAGCCCTTCTGTACTTAAAAACCAACACTCAACCCTAACTTCATACTTTTCTCTCGCCTTCGGGCTCCGTCTCCTTCGTTGGCCTGTGAGATATGTATGGCCGCGTTTTCTCCTGTGATAGCTTCCACCGTCGAGGGTCTTTGTCCACCTGATTACTGATCCATAGCACCGTTGTGAGAGCTGGTTCAGGTTCTTGTTGCTCGCCTGCATTACTGGCCTTTCCTTGCTAGCTGTTATTTCCATTTTATTTAACCTCAAAACCCTTCGACTGGCCTGTGAAATAACTTTCATTAGTTCTCCAGGTCAGAATTTGTTTCACTGTCAACGTGTTGAGTTATTCTAGTCAGAAGTCATTTTACTGCCAACGTGCTGGGGGTTTATATGCTAGTTCTTGGCATTAGAAATGTGTTCTCCTTGCTCACTTGGTGGCTGGCCGTTGGGCCTTTGCTCGCGGCTTTCTAAGTTCCAGGTAACAATATTATTTTGTTTTCAGTTTTTTTTTTTTTTAGAAGTGTAACAATAGTATAACTTAACTCGTTGTAACAAGATTCTTAATCATTAAATGTTTTTCTGTTCTTGCAGGTTCAGCCTGCTTATCTCTTGCGTTGCAACGGAGCTGTGAAGTTGCTGCGTCTTGGGCTACGGTAAGCCCTGGTTCCTCATGGCTCCTTCACCTTATAGAAAAACCCTTATGGGTAAGGGGAACAGGTCGTGTTGCAGCCTGTTTAGCCCTCGTGGCTTTTGGTTATTTAATTTTTTGAAAGTTTACTTTCTGTAACAGCGTTGGGTTTTTAAACCCTAGCTCCATGGTAGAGATGTCCGGCATAGGCCGTGGTTGTAAAATTTTGCTTATTTAGCATTATAATGATTAGGTTAAGCTCAGGCTGTTACGGTCGTGAGCTTAAATTATCGAAAATATCCTTACAGGTTTTAAACTTTGTGTAACCTGGATATTAGGGTTCTACTTTTAATTAAAGGCATGATTATAAAGGTTATTTTTTAATACTGGTATTTATTTTGTATAATGATTGCAAATGGATTACTGAAGCTTGACAGTAATATTTTAGTTACAGCATTTGTAATGCTATTTATATATACCTCCATTTGTTTAAGAGGTTGCATAATTTCTTTTTACTGTAGCTTTGTAAACTGTATACTCAGTTCTTATACTTGATATATATCAGTACGATATTGTACTTGCATTTCTAAGTATACTTGTATGAGGTTCTTTTTATCATATAAACTGTTAATGTTTTTATCATAGTAACTTTCTGTAAGATTTAAGTTCTTTTATTTAGTATTTTTATAACAGAAAACTTCTCAAGTTTATACAGGGTCATTCCCTTAAACTAATATCTATAACTAGGAATATTATTTTCCTTTTCTTTATTTTGATGAGATTCTATTATTAATTAAATTTATTATAAGAAAATTTTGGTTTATGAACCTTTAAGTTTAAATACTAACCCAGTTAATACTAAGATTCTCTGTGTTAACTTGTTTAACCTGCAAATTAAAGGATACTACCAAGCAGGTGCATATATTTTAATTAGNCTTTGTGTTAACTTGTTTAACCTGCAATTTAAAGGATACTACCAAGCAGGTGCATATATTTTAATTAGATGAACTTCTTGTACTAGTTATACATTTTACTAGAATTTTCGAATATTATATAAGTATTTATATCATACAAAGTATGAACTAATTGATCACAATAGATTAGTATTATAATAATGATTATTATAATATAAAAATAATAATAATAAACTAGTACATAAATATTATTTATTTACATTCTATCTATTAATAAACTAAATTTCTATTTGTATGTTATTTTATTACCTATATAAAACCATATTTACATTGTAATTATTAGAATACAATGCTACTCTTTGATGTTACTAAGAGAATTGTTTTAATGTTCTGAACCTATTATTTGGTTCTGATATTTGTATATTTCTTTTTAGTACTTATATAATAATTAAGTAAACTTTATATAACAACAATATAAACACTTTAATATAAATTAATATCTATTTATCAGGTTTTTGAAATACAAATAACAGTTATGAAAATATGCATTAACCGAGCTGAAAGCAAAATGAGTGTAACTAGGTAAATGCATTCTCTACTGTAATACAGACTACTACTGCAATTGTATCATCTTAACTGATAAATACTTATAAACCTCTATCAGTAATGCATTTGTTTAGATAGAAGAAACAATTATAACTTATACTGCAAGCATACTTATTCTATCTTTCCTTGCACAACTAGTATTTCCAGAGAAACAGAGTTACAGTTCTAGATTAATTTAAAGCTGTAGAAAGATAGCTAATAAATTAAACAGAGAGACATTTGTGATAACTGTAAGTAAATTAGGAACTTAGTTCAGAAGAATACTTCTTCTAAACACTAAGATACTGTGCTAGAGTACTATCTGGTGATACCAGATGTGGAAAAACACAGTGATACTAACAGGTTTTGCTACTAACATTCCAAGATACTTATTTTACAGATACTAAACAGTTACCCAGGCATGTAAATAATTTTAACATTTATCCATTTATACTAAAAAAAAAACATAAAGAAATAAATAAAGAACCTGTTTAATGCTATGGACAACAACAGCAATAGGAGGCTGTTCCTCCCTACCAACTCCTGGAGAGCGCTCAGACAGCGACTTCTCAAGACCCCCGAGCTTGCTCTGGTCTCCCTAGCTTGGAACTAGGTGCAGCAAAACAGATACAGTCTTTAACTCAGTATCCACTCAGAACTATTAGTCAGTTCTCTCAGCTCAAAATAGCTGTAATCAACATCAAGTTACTGCAAACATTCAATCTAAACTCTTCCTTACTATCTTTCCCTCTTTCCTCCAATGAAATTCCTGAATATCATTCAGCTGAATGAATTCTTTCTGGAATAAAAACTGAGCAGCCTGAGCTCTCTTCATTGAGTACTTTTAAAGATTGCCTAGGTCTTAGTTGGGTTAACTGTCATTTAATGAGCCACCTGCTCACATTCCACTTTCTTGGGGAATCATGACCCCAAATATAGGGAAGTTGCCACCTGCAACTTAGGAAGTGTTTGAGGATGCTGCCACTTGTCTTTTGCCTTTCCACCTAGTTCCATCCACTAGTTTGACCAGTAACCTCTTTTTAACAGCTCTCCCATGCTGTTGTCTCCACAATTTATTTATTATTAATAAAATATTCTGAATTACACTCCATAACTTTTGACTCTGCTGAGTCATCAATCCCTACTTAGGATTAAGTTTAACATAATGTCTCAAAATATAATAAAACAATTTACATAATTTTACAAAATTGGGGTATGTGACAAATAAATTGGTAATGAACAACAAAATGACAATTATGTGTATTTTCTTTGTTGTTGTTAAAATATACTTAATGAAAAATGGACAATAGACTCCAAAGATACGAGAGTTATGGAAAATACAGTTGACATAACTTCTTAACATAGAAGAGAGAACTCTTACATCATCCATAGAAGTATATTCATCGCATTCTTCCATTACTATATAAGAATACTTTCCCAACCATTCTCACTCATGCATTCAATGATTGGGTGAAACGATAGAAAGGAACTAATTGGCTCATTTAATGCACATGGTAGCAAATGGATGAGTTTTAAGGTTAAAGCTTGCTAATAGAAGATTTAGTCTCCCATAGGCCCCGTTTCTTCGTGCCTAGTAGAATCATAGCCCCTCGGGTGCTATTTACATAGCCATATTGGACCATTAGGTTATTTTCCAACATAATATTTAATCTAATCACCTATTCCATAGTTAAATATTTAAAGTATACATGCCTAGATATTCACTAATCATGCATTAGCTTTGAGATCCGTATTAGGAATTCATGCTAGGATATTTACATAATTTAATTTAATATATTCTTATTAAAAAACAAGGGTATTAAATAAAGAAAATGAACTCAAATGCACTCTTTGTATGGAAAGTTACTTCCATGTCGATATGTTAAGAGCATAGTTACCGATTTGAGTTCAAATTCAAATTTGAATTCAATATGATACACAAATAGTTTGTGTATGATGTTTACATTACAAATAAAAATTTAGGAAAATTTTTGACAACATCATTATACATGTATATTTCCACGAGTTTGCCTTACTAAACCAGCCACATAGCCACATTGGGATTATCACATTGCATGATATTTAAACCAATGAACCTATTGGATCTAACAACCCCTTAACAACACTAGGACGATCCTTGTTAAATCTTTTCTACCGTGTGAACCCGTGACCTCGTAATAAACTAGAAGCACTAGATGAAAATCAAATAAATCCATTAAGTCAATTTCCTATGTTAAGGAAAATGCATCCTCGGAACTTGTGTCCGAGGAACTAGATGTAGAAACAAACTAATCAATTTCCAACGTTAGCGGGGTTTATTAAATCCCAACATAAATAGGAAGTATCTAGTGATCAATTAGATGAATTTCTCTATAACCCTCTTTTTTGCATATTGACTCTTCTTTGTGTTCTTGGTTTCATACCAATGAAATAAAGGGAAAAAATATCGAATAGAATAGGAGGGTAATTGTTTTGGTTTGATTGAAATGGAGGAAATAACTATAAGATGATGAGTCTTTTATATGAAATAATTATTATGATAAGATGATCAGTCTTTTATATGAAATAATTATTATGATAAGATGATCAATCTTAGACATGAAATAAAAGGAAAAAATATCGAATAGAATAGGAGGGTAATTGTTTTGGTTTGATTGAAATGGAGGAAATAACTATTATGATAAAATGATCAGTTTTTTATTGAAATTAAACCTTGTAGATTAATATTGATTCTCTCTGTTCGCTTTTAATAGAAAAGACTAAGACCAGAATCAATTTCCAATGTTATGGCAGCTGCATTAATTGAAGGCATATGTACCACATTTTAATGAATAACACTACTGAATAAAATGATTTTTTTTTAATTTATATGGCCAATTTGGTCAATTTTGGTAACTAGACATATTATACAATTTGATAAGAACCCTCCAGAGTTCTACTTTTTGAGAAGGTCACATTTAGTGGTTGTTTTTATCTCAGTTTCAAAAAGTGTTACTACAAGTAGCACCCCTTTTTTTGAGGTATTCTTTTGAGATTCTAAATCTTCTTAGGCACAAAATATCAACATTTTTATTTTAAAATGTGTTTTTTTTCATTTTTTTAATTGTTTTTTTCTAAAATGTCTATTTGATTTTTTCAAATGGTGTTTTCCTTGTTTTTCGTTTTTTTAAATGTTTAATTTTTTTTTAAATTTATCATACTATTATATGTATGTATGTATGTGTATATATATGTACACACATATATGTATATATAATATGGTTTCAAAGTTTTAATTTTTTATCTAATTGTTTATTATTAATTAATTTATGATGATATATACATTTTAAATACAAAGTAAAATATGAATTTCAATGCTTTTTAACTTTACTTCAATGCATGCTTTGACATTTGTACCTTTATAGTATTATTTTGGAATATTTATCAAACAAATATACATTTGAAATCTAACTATAATGAAAAATATATACAGTTTGGAAGTTTTTCTTTAAACTTTCATCTCAAATAAATCATTTTAATGGCCAAAATTGAATAAACATTTTTAACATATAATTAAGATATTTCATATATAAAATAATAACACTTAACATTATTTTCCATAAAGTAATGATTCACATAAAATAGAACACGAAGTAAACAATATTGAAGAAGAAGGTGAACCAGGATCTAGATCAAGCATAGAAGTAGACAAAGGGGTAACGTATATAGGAGCAAGAGAAGATGAAGACAAATTCAAGGTAATATGAGGTTCAACAAAATCAAGGGAGGAGAGACTTCATTGAATTGAACATCTTGTCGGATGATAAAACCTTAAGCACATGGATCAAATAACCAATATGTTTTGGAATCCTCTCTATAACCAATGAATATACATTTTCGAGACTTGGCATATAACATTGTATATCTTTCACAAAGAATATGGGCCAAACATTCACTGCGAGATATCTTAAAGTTACATAGGGTTTTCTTCAATTCCATTTTTCTTTGAGATTAACCTGCAACAGTTCTTTAGTAGGGATTATATTCAAAAATATGGTTTGCATAACAAATAGGTTCTGGCCAAAACCTTGTATGTATTCATTTATCTAATAAAGAATACATCTATCCATTTCAAGCAAAGCTCTAATTTTCCTTTCAACTACCCTATTTTGTCAGATGTATAAGGAATATGTTTAAGTTTGATGTTGAATTCCATGCTTAGATAAATATGCATTAAATTCCCAAAAACTATGTATAATCTATGTACTTTTTCATTGTAAAAAAACTATGTCAAAATTGAATAGTTAACAGTGAAAAAATTCCAAACAAAAGAAAACACAGTTTTCTCATAAAACAACAAAAATAGACACCCATATTCATGGTTTTACCCTTTAGTGAATTCCCCCCAATTATCATTGTCTTAATCTTTTACATTCATTTTCAACCAAGAATTCAAATTATCGAAATATGCCAAAAGTTTCACTTTTATGTTTCAAAAAATAAACCCTTGAGATTTTATACTATAATAGACAATGCAAGTAAGAAAATAGACAACATGGCGCAAAGGAGTTTCAAGAGGACCACATATATCACTGTGAATTAATTTCAATTATTCTTTATACACCAAGATTTAGCTTTGTAAACATTTCCTTATAATGTTTACCAAGCACACAACCTTCACAAACACCTTTAGTGGAAGAAATTGCAAGTAAGCTAAGTACCATTTTAGATAGAATTTTCATTTTTCCATAATTAGAGTGACCTAATATTTCATGACATAATTTACTTTGTTAATAAATGTGAGCAACATAAGAATAAAAATATTGAATATTAATTGGTTTAAAACCAATAAACTTATATGAAACAACATCATGACCAATAGGATTAGAAAAAAAACCTTTGAAGTTATCTTTTATATCTTTTAAAGCATATTTATCTCACCAAACTTCAAACTTATAACCTTTTTGGCAACCATGACAAATATAAAGCAAGTTGATGGGGATTTTCTAAACATGAAAAAGATATTCCAATTTAGCATTATGAAAATTATCATCTGTAGATCCTACTACTAATCGTTGTTTACCGCCACTAATTGAAACCTTTTGTTTTGTTTTCTTATTAGTCTCATAACATGAAAATAAAGTAGTACCCGTCATATGATTACAAGAACCATAATCCCTAGTCAATTCCATAGAAGCAGAGGTTTTACCTGGCTTAATAGAATAAGCATAGAGAGATACATACTGTTCTTAGAGGACTTCTTCTTGACTTTAGCAAGTTCATGACTATGTCTAAAGAAAATATTCTCAAGGTGGTTGGTTTTTCTATATTACTTACAAGGATTAAACACTTTATTTTTAGGAATAATTAGAAGAGGATGGGGTGATCCTTTAGTGTGTTGTTTAGGTTATTTATTAAAACTTTATTAGTATTTTTTTACTATGTGCCATTAGCGATTTACCATAAATTAATTAACCATAATCAAGTAATGTAGCTTGCTCACAAATCAAACCTTTGCAAAAATATTCAAAAGTGTTTGCAGAGTACCTTTAGACATTTCAAGGGCCCTGTTCCTAGTTTGGATGAACAAATCAAAGGAATTATCATTTTTCTTGTTTATTTTTACCACATTTATTTAATTTTTCATTACCATTTTTTATTTCAGCAAGAAATGAATCTATTCAATCCAAATGTTTAGGATCTAAGTCATGGATATTCTTTCCAATATAGTAACCAGAAACATCATCAAATTGATCAAATAAAGAAGATAAACTAGTCCATACTTCAACCGGGATATCTTCATCCTCAATATGTACTTGTAAAGCATTTGAAACAATTCAACCAATTATTCATTTTTCTTGATCACATCAATATTCCCATATAGCTAAGTCGTTAGTATTGGTAGGTTTTTGTTGTCTACCCTTACCTAAGAACCATAGATCCATACTCCTGAGAATATCAATCATCTTTATCTTCTAGGAAAGATCATTATAACCATTTAAATCAATAACAAAAGCTACTTCAAAACTCATAGTAATGAACAAGAAACTAAACCATAATTCACCAAGACAAGAAACTAAAAAAATTGAATAAATAGTGAATAAATATATAAATTTGTCACCAATGATGAATCTTTCAAGTACCTAACCGACATATGTATAAACCCTCTATATAAAACAATAAAAATAATAAACTTACAATGAAAATTTTTATTCAAAAATGGGTGTAAACGCCTTCTGTGCAGGCCACTTGCAGGGTAGGTTCCTTCTATGAATGAAGTACATTCCTTCTATGAAGGTAGTATGTGCTTTCTATGGAGGAATTCCATGTACATATGCACCTTGTATGTGTACTACCCACATACTTATCTATTAAGGCTATGTAATTGTAAATCTGCCAAAACCAAAGTTGCTTATATGGAAACCTACAAGAATATGAACAAGAAACATGAAAAACAACCAAATATTGTACAAGAGAGATATATCATGGATTATAGGTTAGTACACAATATATTTCAACCCCGATTTATAAAGAAAAAAACTAAGTAAAACTTGAAATTTTTCTGAAAAAAAAAATAGGAAAATTAAACAGTGAAAGTTAGGGTTTTGAGAAAAATAAATTCTCAAATATGTAGAAAATTTCCCATATATGAAGTAGATACATTAAGTTGTCTATATCTAATGGAAAATCCAATAGATATGGATTCCTCTGCCCCCACCAAAAGAAAATGAAGAACTTGATGCTTTTAAAGTAACAAAATTTACTGAAGAGGGTAATGCATAATAACCTTCTCTAATACCATGTTAGATTATTGAAACATATGCATAAACATACAACACTATATTTTTTAACATTTAAATCAAGAGCAAGAGTCTATTAGTCTATCCTTATATCCATACGAGCACCAAATAATCTGGATAGTAAATAAGAGACAAGAGAAAAAGAAATAGTACACAGAGACAAGAGAAAAAGAAATAGTACACCAGATATACATGGTAAAACCCCAAATGGGAAAACATCCATAAGAAGGTATGATTTTGTTTATTCTTCATAAATATCTAATCTTACACTTGAGCTCCACAAGATATGCTTCTTGCAACTTTACAACATTTCACATTAACATTCAACATAATACCCAGAGGGTCTCCTTCATCTCTATTATATAGCTAGTGTTTATGGAAGAATAACATCCCATAATACAAGTAGGATAAATGATTTTCCACACCACTATATAATGAATGGTAATAAGAGAATATTTATCCATGTTTCATGTGGGATATCTCCATTTAAATAAGATGAGACAATTTTTCATTCCTTTTCTTGATAAGACATCATAACATCTGAATCACATCACACTAGAGATAATTACACTAGAAATACTAATATTATGCATTCTAACAATCATTAAAAATTTATATCATCAAAAAATTGTCAAATTTAACATGTTCCTCGAGGACATTTTAAAACTAATCAATAATATCATATATGTCAAATTCATCATCTGCATGATCATTTTTTGGAGCTTGTATTTCTTCTTGTATTTCATTGTTCTCTTCCATTGGGTCTTCTATTTATACAAGTTTCCCAAAGTTATCATTTCCAAATAACCCTTTCAATGGTGGTTGAGACTATTTTCACATTTTTTCCACATGCTATTCACTAAATTCTCCTTTCTTCAAACCAACTTCTTGTGTTTCATCTCGAATTTCTTTAATAACATTAATTCTTTGCTTATATAATTGTATTGTAGTGGATGTTTTTTAATGGATATGCAATTTCTTCCTTTTTGTAAAAAGCATGCTAATAATGAACCTAATCACCAAATACATAAAGATAATTAAGTAAAATAGCTTAAAGAAACATAAAATAAAAATGATAAAGATTGAAGAATTAAACTGATAAAAATTGAATTATGCTTTCATATATATCATAAATATTGCATAAACCCGATAACGAATCTAAAACCCAATCTCCTTCACTTGAAAATGTATGTATGAGATAATTAATCAATGTTTCTAGATTTTGATAAATGTTTACAGTATTTCCTTTCAACTCACTTTCCTCATATGTTATATTTCTAACCATGACATTATAAGTTGACAATTGACTATGTTTTTCTTCACACTTTTCATTAATAAGAATAAGACCATAAGTACTATATTTTTCCCAGAATTGAAGATGTATACTTTCAATATCACTCCTTAATGGAACACTATTGGAGCTACAAATATTAGGCTTGTCCCTGTAACATAAATAAATAAGAATTCAATTAACTTATTATCTGCAGGAGGAAGAGAAATTGGTAAATGGATTTCTTATCAGAAGTTGTGAATGGAAGATCGTGTGTTCAGATAAACACGAACTTACATGTGCCCCATTCTTTCGGCCATGTGGGTTCACCTAAGGGTATCCCACTTTCCCTAGTACCAAAAACAAATTGATAAATAAATAAAACTGATTTATAAATTTAAACACTAAATAATACATTATAATTATCTTATTAATACAGTTGATTACTTTCCCGTCAAGGTGTAGACTATTTGGCATGCTTGTGTAAGCCTTGAAACATAGATTGTTGGTTCAAATATCAGATAAACCATGCTCCATTGTTACGGGATCAATGGTGCACCTAGTGGTATAGTAGAAGCGGGCAAGATTCAAACCCTAGACGCTGTGTCACATGAATACCATCCCCATGCCAATTATCAATTGCCAGTTCCCCTAGTTACAAAAAAGAAAAGTTGCTTCCCTGAATTTTATTTACCATTGAAGGATGCTAACATTAATGCTCCTTGTGCATTGAATGAAAAACAAAAAATATTCAAAATGGTAATTTTGTGACATCTACAATTTTCATAACCACTTTATTGAAGGATTGGTAGATATAAGGCTCACAATCATAACTAATTTTTTAGATATTGTAACCATAAGATATATCTACAACAACTAGGGAGTAATCCTTTTTAGTAAAAAAAATGTAATGTTTGCATTATCACCTAATATGACTTGATATTGCACAATGCCGAATCCATTCCAAATGTAATGATCAAGAGTGTCATCAATTTCAATATTTGCAAGGTGTTGTGTTCTTTGTCGTTCATACTTGGCCCTTTGAATAAAACTTTTAAAGGACTTTGGTACACCATGTATATTATTCTTTGGTATATAATATGACAAAAAATATTATATCTATAAGTAAAAAAATAGAAATATATTAACTTACAAATAAATAAAATAGATTACATGAATCAACATAATTTGAATGCAACAAAAAAACGGTCTTAATTTTTCTATGGAGCTTAGTCTAGATAGTTGCATTTAACATCATCCCAACTCTTTTCATTCAACATCATAAACATTTATTCTTGTATTCTCATGTAAGTCTTGTTCCTAGAGGAATAAAATATATAATGCTGCAATCATATACAATATAACAAAATACTTAGAACACTAACATGCTAAACTCAAAAAATATTTTTTTCTAAATCTAGCATAAAATAAAATAAACTTCAACAAACTTACTTCTCAAACTCATCATACAATTCTTCCATTTACAATTAACCTGAACTTACACTTGATAATGTTGTTACAATAAGTTTTTCATCCTTCACTCATTGCATTGATACCCAAGGTGTTATAGCCATATTGTTTAACAATTTCTTGATGTTTGGACCTGCCTTACCAATGCTTCTTACTATAGTTTTAGACCTTTTATCCTTCTGATTTTTAATACCAATATTCTCCCACAACCAAAATATTTCATGAAAAAAAATCTGATTTTTCCCCATTTTAAATCCTCATTGGAAAAAAATATCTATAACTCTAAATGCATCCATTTCACTCGCACCTTTTTGTTTCAAATTTTCATCATTAATAAGGAAACCTATTTCCATACAAAATTTCTTCTTAAAACTTGCATTGACCTTTGATATGTCCCTATAACATATTTGTTCAAATTTATTATGGATAAATCTCACCCTTTGTAAGAATTTCATGGATATCCTATATTCATTATATGTATTATGATCCTATGCCAAACGCTTTCATCTACATATGTTAACCAGTATAAATAATGCATTTGACTATTACAAATATAGGGTTATTGGGATGCTCCCACATAAATTATCTTCTAGACTTTGCAAAATCATTCCCCCCAATCACATAATATTAACAATAAAACATTTTTTAGCTATCAAATGCATGCCTAGCACAAACCTCTTTTGGGACAACAATAACTACATAGTTGACCACATGTGCATATGGATTGTACCTCACCAATGTTTCAATTTGTGAATATGAAGTTGGTTTGGCTCTTTAATATCACACTTATCTTTGCCTTCTATGGGTATATAAAATTTTCTTCACATTTAATTGAAAAGTATGCATATTGTTAACCAAGTTGCTCCTACTTTATTGATCTTTAATGCAATTTTGTGTTGTTTTGATGACACCATTACTAGATCAACACTCAAAGTTGCGATTTACCTACTAGCCTCAAAATTTTCATGATTATATTAAGATCTAACCATGGTTTATTCATTAATAATAAAATTAGATCTCCTCATTTTATTACCTAAATGAGTTTCACCTAAACCAATAATATATTCATCATCAATAGGAACGGAGACATCTTCAAACATAATTCTTTTGAGTTTCTCTTCTTTCTAGAAAAAGTAACAACCTTTTTGGCATCAATATCAACATCACCTTCATATAGGGTTGCTACATTTTTAAATGTAACCTTAATGGATACACTGTTAAATGTAACATTTATCGCCTAATTAGATTATAATTACATCCATATTATTTTCCTTGGTAGAATAAATTCTCCAAATTCCCCCTAAATTATTGAAAGTAATAGAAAATTCCTATAAAATAAAAACATTACCGTATTAATTATGTTAAAAAAGATGTAATCGTACTTATTAGTCCCTGCCTCGGGCTAGCAGGAACTATTGTATACGGCCTCAGTCTTTTCTATTAACCAACACAGAAATCAAAACATTTAATCATAAGTATTATTTTCCATCGTTTTATTTAACAAATCAGAAATCAAAACATTTAATCGTAAGTATTATTTTCCATCATTTTATTTAACAAATCAGATAATAAATATTAAGTTTTTTAACCAATGAACAGTTTCGACTTCTTAGTTAGCCTCATCCCGAAGCAAGGTCATTATTTTGCTATGGTTTTTCTAGGATTTGGTTGTATAACAGAGTATAACTAAATCCAAAGGAGACTAATGCTAGCATTAGTTTGATAGAATTTAGTGTTTATAAAATGTGGTTCAGGTATATCCGTTTCACTTCCTAGAAAACTTCGTAGTTTGCCGTGTGCATGCAATACACATGTCGCTTCTTAGTTTGTCATGTGCATGCAGTGCGCATGTAATGATCTTGGTACCATGTGTTTTTATCTGCATTTGGCAGGATATCGACAGGACAATTCCCTCCCAATTCATGCATGGTTTTGAAGAGACCCGATATGCACCCTCACTTTATCAGGTCCTTCTTCATTCTCTTCAGTAAGGAATGAGAAAAAAATAGTAGAAGCTGCTCATAAAGTATTATGTGACCCTACAATGGGTTGAAATAGAGTTGGGAAGCTATATTATAAACAAGGATATAATATGATGGAGAAAAAAATAGCAGAAGCTGCTCATAAAGTATTATGTGACCCGACAGTGGGTAGAAGCAGAGCTGGGAAGCTTAATTATAAACAAGGATATAATATGTTATGTGACCCTACCGTGGGTAGAAACAGAGCTGGGAAGCAATATTATAAACAAGGATATAATATGATGGAGAAAAAAATAGCAGAAGCTGCTCATAAAGTATTATGTGACCTGACAATGGGTAGAAGCAGAGCTGGGAATCTATATTATAAACAAGGATATAATATGATGGAGTTGGGGAAACTGTTGAACTTCAATTGTAATCACGATCTTGCAGCTGCAATATCAGCAATGTCCATCATCATGTTGGTGATTGTTTGGTTGATATTGGTATGGAGTAGAGATGGAGGGTGCGGGAGACACGGGGCTAAGATTCCCCTGGGCATCTTGGGATGGCCTTTCATAGAAGAAACCTTGGAATTCATTTCTTGTCCCTTTTCAACACGTCCTAAGAGCTTCATGGACAGGTGCCGTCAACTGTATGTTAGTCATGCTCCTTATCTTTGAATTGTCTATTGAGCAATATGTATATCATTAGAACTATTTATTGAAGGATAAAATGGTCTGCTTGTTAGGCTCCTATCTTTTGGCTGAAAAGTACTCCTATAGAAAATGGTAATGAGAAATCTAAGCCAATATGTATATCATTAGAACTATTTATTGAAGGATACAATGGTCTGCTTGTTAGGCTCCTATCTTTTGGCTGAAAATTACTCCTATAGAAAATGGTAATGAGAAATCCACCCAATTGGCTTAGTTTCTCCATTATTTATGGTTACCGTAAAAAGTCAGTATTCATGTCCCTATGTCTCAAAGAGAAAC
Organism: Pseudotsuga menziesii; assembly: GCA_001517045.1. Classification (NCBI taxonomy): domain Eukaryota; kingdom Viridiplantae; phylum Streptophyta; class Pinopsida; order Pinales; family Pinaceae; genus Pseudotsuga; species Pseudotsuga menziesii. The sequence goes on from LPNX011026147.1 coordinate 23,756, forward strand.
CCAATCAGATAGATAGAGAAGTATATATTTCAAGTCCATAGATAATTAAATACTAGTAGTTTGACCTGAAAGTTGATCCATGCATACTCGAAATTTATCAATGACCATTGTTTAGAGAACGTTTTTACTAATAGTTTTGTTTTGCAAATCTAAACTTATCTACAATTTGAGGAGTTTACAAGTTTTCAGAGTGGATAAGAACGTTTTGGTTGGAATAGATTAAACGTCCTCAGAATTTTATAGAGAATATTTGGATTAACTCGGTGTGAATGAGAATTGATATAGTTCTGCAATAAGCTTAGTTAACTCATCATATATATGTAGGTTACTGTACATAATCAGAATGTTTGCTTGTGTTTCTTTATCTTGATGAAACTGAACTTGAATTTTCAGTACTCTACTTAAAATCTAACTAGGAAGATATATAGAGAGAGAGAAATATAGATTTGAAATGTCAATAGTTTCGAACTGAAAATGCTTCATGCAGGCCTGAAATTTCATAATTACCGTTATCTAGAAAAAATAGTATTTTAAATGAGCCTCTCACCTTCCTCGTCCTCCTCCCTCAATAAAAATCCTCGACCAGATGCTCAATAGCACTTATCAAGCTTTCCTTTTGTTAGAGGTGAATAAGCTCATTAAAATTGAGCATGCCTTGCTCGCTCCGTCGCTCGGTTTCTCTATACACGTTATAGTTTTATGGGGTGTTGAAGTAAACAGCATGGTATCACCGCCACATTTTTGCTGAAAATATATGGTTTTGAAAATGTGTGGTTTTTCAATCATTTCAAAAATGCTAAGCTCCTTGCAGAAGACTTATATCTTTTGACAATTATGATCTCTTTATCTTAAGGATAACAATTAAGAATAACAATATGGTTTATATTGCTCTAGCTTGGTAGTAAGATATACTTCTATCGTTTTTTTAATTGTTGTTTGGAATTTCAGTTTTAGTTTTTCTCAATATGAGCAAATTTTCCTAGCTTACAACCCAAATTTATTAATAAAACAATAAAATGGATTTGCAAAAACCACAATCTCACCTTTTATATTTGTTTGGTATTTCATAATTCCATACAAAAAAATTTGCGTGGAAGATAGGATTGGCTTCCCAGTAACTCATTTATTTTTTTAAATTTCTGATTCAAATTTCATAAGAATTTTGTTAAGATTATAGTTTTATCCGATAATAATTGAACTTATTAAAATTTAACCTTAGAATGATCGTTTTGAGCGCTTGCAATATAGCCCGATTCCCAAAGTTTGTCAGATAAACTTACATAGACAAAGACTTGGAGGAGACGTCATAGTCCTGTGTCAACATACATCTTAACAGGTTACAGAACTCCACTTTTTTCAGCAGGAAAGAATAGACTGCGTCAAATTTACTTGTAAGAAGCTATGCTACGCAACCTACTTTCTCTCGGTTCTGTAAATATATTGAACAGAGAGCCAGACTCAGATTCAGTCGTGTAAAAGACTAATACTATGGCTTTCAACTAGATTTGGGTTTGGATTTTTGAGTCGAAATTGTCATAGAATATTATTGTTGGTTCGACTTTCTAGGTCAAATCATTTGTCAAGGACTATATTAGTCAAAGGGTATATTTTTTTATATATACCAATTTAGGATTATAGAGTTTTTATAGTGTAATTCCCTCTCTAATATCTAATAAAGAATCTATCGATATGATCTGCACATCTGTAATCCAATGCTACCGAAATCTAATCTGCGTACCTGTAATGCAATGATACAAGATACAAAAATCCTTATAGTTATGTTGAGTCCTAGAAATTCGCAAGCAACAACAGCAAGGGATTCTCCCCACTCAATGTTCCTAACTAGCCCGTGACTGTTTGGTGTAGGGAATCCATCCGGTTTGCGGTCCGACTATCGTAGGTCAAGTAACAAAAATAAAAGGTTTCACCAGTTGCGGTCCGATCCACTGTATATATTTTTGTATTTTTGGACTTAAATTATGATATGCAAGTGCCTGCCTAACATGCAGATTGATTGAGAATGCAGGGAGTGTTCACAATGTGATGCGCAGGTTCTTACCTCTCGTCTTAAACTCCCTCACATCTAAATCACACACAATTAGAAAATAAATACTAACTAGGCTATCTCTAGAGAGCTAGATATTAATTCATGAGCAATGTAATATTGTTCATATGTTACAGCAAATCACAGATAGCTGTTCCTAAAACCAAACATACAAACATGAATAAAAGTATACATGACAAGATAGCTCATCAACAGTTAAAACTTCCATTACTCATAGTGGAAAACATCACAGAATATACTAGAGAACATTCAGGTACTAACATAGGTTCAGAAAGTTAGAATGCTCTCACAGTTAATGAAACACAGTCGAAAACGAAATAGTTCCCCTTCAACATTGTTCATTTATCACATTGAAACGTTCCACATAGCACCTTCTCCAACAAGCAAAATTTGTAATTTCTTATTGTAAAACAAAGTAGTTCCTCTTACAAACAATAGTTCACAAGTTTTTCCAGGGAAAAATCCCCCGTAAACTCTAACTTTCCTATATTTAAACCAAATCAGCCAACCCCTTGCACTACCCCAACTGTGTGACCTTTGGGCTCAAAAACCGTCTAGTATCACCATTTTGTCTTTTCCATGAGCACTCATGATTCACTTCATGCGTTACGATTTAGATTTCAACTTATGAGTGCTTAACAAAGCGGGATCTGCTTGGTAACTGACGGATCTTTCCAAGCCTGGTCTTTTGTCACCATCGATTATGCCCTGTATTTCGTTTGTCTTCCTTGAGATTCCGTTGATTTCAGTACGAACTCTATCTAACAGTGCTCAGCCAACTTTCTGCTGCTTTGTCTCCCAGCTATGTCTTCTCGTAGTATTAATCTAAACAAAAGTATTTTGAGTCCGTCTGCAACCAAACGACATTTATCATTAATTAGGACTGTATCTTTCCAATAAAACTACATCAACAAAATGAATAGTCATCAAAAGAGGCCTTGTATCACACTCTCATCATGAAAACCTTAACAAGTACCAAAACCACTATCACCCACACAGAGGTTAAAAAACAAACTCACAAAACGACAGGAAGAGAAAACTTATCAGAGGCTTAAAACATCGAAACATAGGTTGTGTAGGCTCACTCACAGCCGCATCAGCGGGTCTCAAATAGGCAACAGGATCCGCGAGACCGTTAATTCTATCGGAATCGAAAGAGCTAAACTCAAACTCTGGGTGGAAAAGTTCCCAGTCGGCGAGTGGAAAGACATCAACGTCGGACAATTAGTGCATTACATAGTTGCAAGGGCGGAGGAGGAAAGACTACAGACCCCCTGGTCCAAAGACAAAGCGACGAAAACCTGACAGAGCATCGACAGGCGGAGCAGTTACATGGCGGATACCTAGTTCGCTTGGGAGCTGCAAGGGCGGAAGATAAACAGACTACAGGCTCCGATCTGAATCATAACTTTTGCTATGGCACAAGATCAATGTAAATGCTAAGTGTTCGTAACAACTTAAGGTCTCGCAACGGTCCAATAAACCTGTTTCACTTCCAAAATAGCGGCTTCACAAAGACCAAATACCCCGACTCAACTTCGACCAACCTCCAATAATATAAACAAGTCAAACGATACGACGCAACAACGAAGAAGTCAAGATCCTCCTGCAGAATAATCATCGTTCGATTTCCACAACAGAGGCTCCCTAAGGAAACATGGCTCCGATAAGTTGTTTAAATGGCCTTCGAAACAGTGGCTAGCATGAGAAATAAGCTTTCGAAAAGAAATCGCAGCTCAAAGGCAACAAACTGGACTCTAAATTCCGCAACCCACGGCAGTTTCAAACATAAGCAATTTTCCAAAAAGCTGGAAGAGAGTTAACCTCAAAATAGTCCAAAATTAAAGCAAAACAAAAAGAGTTCCTGGATCCAAACGATTTTAGGCAATGCTAAAATTAACAAAGGGGTCCAAAATTTGAAATTTTGGGGAAACAATTGCAGCTGCAACAATTGGCGACTACCTAGTGGACCTAGATCTCTCGACGATTATTTCTTGAGTAACAAGCTGTTTAATAACAAACGAACCTACTGAATTCTTCTAGATATCTGGATTTCTCAAATGGAAAATGTATGTACTTTTAATCATTGATGATAGTCCAATTTAGGAGAGTGGAAACCAGGAATTTCAACTCAAGATAACTCTTTTGAGGCCAGGAAGATGACTTTCATTTGTTACCTCCGTCTTCAGGTAGCTGCCAGCTTGGACACCACGGGATTGTAGCATACGGTAAACAGAAATATTCATTTGTTCCTCATTCCCATGCCATTTTGCACCTTTTTTGCTTTTGAGATTTTGTCTTTTCATATGAGTCCCCCTGCATGCCTTTCTTTCTGAATTTTGATTCAGGCTCCTCTATCCATAGTGTCCTTTTGTGTGAGAGATGTATTCAATTTTCAGCTCACGGACGGAGAGGAACTTTTGGCGATTTAGTACTTATATGGTTCAGTATTTGTTTTGATACATAATGCTTTCATAGGAGCTTTTGACTATTATCTGCCTTTTGGCATTCAATTCTTGGCATGGGATCATTTATATAAAATATAATGTTTACCCTGCTTCCTTTCCATGGGCCCTTTGTTGTCACTCCCTAGGACATTTTAAATGTGATATGGATGGAGCCTCAAAATAGTATTCCAAACCCTTTGATTCTAGTTTATTTTACAAGGGTTAAGTAGGACTTCAATGTGTTCATAGCCACTTGAGAAAACTGCTAAAATAGAAGAAATTATTTTAGATAAACAATAATACATAGTCTTATACCCAAGAACTTTAATCATTCCAAAATTCTGATGTTCTCCATGCAACCACGAGTTTGCCTCCTTTATTGAAATCAGTCAAAATTTAGACTAAAACAAAACATAAATACTTAATTCAAAGTAAACGGCCAAGTCAAATTATTTATATACAAGATAAAAGAACGCAAACAAAAATTAGGAAAAATAAGGTTTGAGAACTAAACCATTTACTAGTAAGTTCTCTTCCCACCCCTGTAAATCTTGCAATTTATAAGTTGAGGTGCCAAGCTTTGCCGCAATCTGGAAAGGACCTACCCACAACTGCTGAAATTTCGTGTGTTTTCCTTTCTCATGATGGGGGTGGTCCCACTTGAGAACCAAATCTCCCACCTCAAAATATTTTGTTCCAGCCTTGTGTTTATCAAACCATCTCTTTACTACCTCTTGTTGTTGTTTAAAGCGCTCTTTGGCTTTAGATCGAGACTCTTCTACCTTCAGGAGATTATATATCCTCATTTGCAAGACTTCATTATCTGATTCTCCGGATTCCTGAGCTATTATGGAAGAGGGTAGCATGATATTGGGGGGTAGAATGGCCTCTTTACCATACACAAGGGTATACAGAGACACTCCTATCGAAGACTTGGGGGTGACTCTATTATCCCAAAGGGCGATAGGTAATGCTGAGTGCCAACTCCTCTAATTTTCTATCACCGTCTTTTTTAAAATCCTAATCAGATTCTTGTTTGTAGATTCAGATAAACCATTTCCCTGTGGATAGTAATTAGAAGAGTAATGCAACTTAATCCCTTTCTCATGAGCAAAGGCAGTTAATTTTATCGAGGAAAAGTAAGTAGCATTATTAAAAGCTAAAGAAATTGGAACTCCAAAGCTGGTCATAATATGGTCTTGCAAGAAGTCTATGACCGCATCCTCATTTATTTTGCGCAACGGAATGGCCTCGACCCAGCGAGTGAAGTAGTTGGTTGCTGTCAAAATATAATTGTGTTGCAGGGAAGAATTTGGCTTTATCTCCCCAATAATATCCAACCCCCATTGCTCAAAATGCTCCATTATCATCACAGGATTCAACGGTCCTGCTGCTTTAGCTTGTCTTCCACTACACCTTTGACAAATGTCACACTTTTTGACATGGGCGTGTGCATCTTTGAAAAGCATGGGCCAATAGTATCCGGCTCTGAGAATTTTATGAGCTGTAGTATCTTCGGAAAAATGTCCCCCAGCGGGCCCATCATGTAAATCTGTCATTACCTTCTTTGCATCTTCTTTCTCTAAGCATCTAAGAAGAACTCCGTCGTAATTTTTTCTGGATAATATTCCTTCAATAATTTGATATGAGGCTGATTTAAGATGCAATGCTCTTCTTTGCTTAGAATTCCAATGTTCTGATAACAATCCTGTCTGAAGGTAATGCACAAGGTCTCGATACCAAGATTCTGGGGCTGTGAAAAGAGGACATACATCCATCAAATGTAACTCAGCTTTGTCTTCCCAGGCATGTTCTTCATTGTTTCTACTTTCATTCATCAGTCTGCACAACCCTTTCCCTTTCACTATAGAAGCTGGTTTGAACTCAAGGTCATATTCCTGAAGAGCCGTTACCCAATTGCCCCTTCTTTCTCCTAACTCCTTCTGTATGAAAAGAGACCTCACAGCTGGGTGTGGGACGATTACTTTGGTCTGGTTCTTTAGTATGTATGGCCTGAATTGTTTCACCACTTTGAACACTACGTAATCTTGTTTATCTATAGCCGGGTAATTCAATTCGGCCCCTTGCAGACCTGTGCTCATAAATGATATGGGGAACTCTTCTCCCCCATCTTCCTTTTGGGTAAGCACAATTGCTAGCGAATCATCGGATGCGAAAGTGTACAGAATAAAATCTTTATCAAAATCTGGGCTTTTGAGGGAGGGTGTGTGCGAAACGGCGGTTTTAATCTTACCGAATGTGTTCTTCTCAATATCATTCCATTTGATTTTTTTCACTTTGCTTTACCATTTGTTGCAAAGGTTTAACAATTTGAGCGAAATCTGGCACAAACCTTCGCATGAAATTTATTGTCCCCATAAATGATTGCATGCCCTTTTTATTATGGGGCAAGGGAATTTGTTCAATGGCTTTGATCCTTTCTGAGTCTATGGAGATCCCCTTCTTTGAAACCACGTGACCTAGCAACTTACCTTCTGTAACAGGGAACACACACTTCTTGGGGCTTAGTGAGATACCATATTTCCAGCAACATTCAAAAATCTGCTTTAGATGAAACGCGTGTCCTTCTCTCTTCTTCGAGAATATCGTGAAGTCATCGAGGTATATTACAGCACTGTGACCAATAAAACTGTGGAAAGCTATGTCCATAGCCCTCTGGAACGTAGCTCCAGCGTTTATAAGTCCAAAGGGCATTCTTCTGTAAGCGAAGGTTCCGCACCTGGTCCTAAATGTCATTTTCAATCGGTCTTCTTCGGCTACTAACACCTGATTGTAGCCTGAAAATCCGTCTAATAAAGAGAACAGTTCAGAACCTGAAACCATTTGAAGTAGTTGTTCAATGGGTGGAATAGGATAATTGTCTTTATCTGAAGCACGATTTAAGTTTCTAAAATCCACACATAACCTGATTTCTCCAGATTTCTTCCTCACTGGTACCAGATTTGAAACCCATTCCGAGTGTTTAACCTTAAAAATGATTCTAGCATCCAATAATTTCTTGACTTCACTCTGGATTAGAGGTTCTAGTTTTGGATGCATTTTCCTTAAATGCTGCTGATAAGGTTTGACTCCAGATTTGATGGGGATGACATGCTGGATAATACTGGTATCATATGTCTTCAGATCTTCATACGTCCAGGCAAAAACATCTTTGTATTGATTGAAAATAACGATGAACTTTTTTCTTTCAGCTGGTGAACAACATTTTCCAAGATTCACATATTTAGGCTTCATCTCAGTCCCCAAATTAATAATTTTGAATTGTAGAGATGAGCTATGAGTCTGCACATTTGCTGGTCTTCTAAATTTTTCATTTAAATCAAACATCCGTTCTAAAGTTCTGACTCCCTTAGGGATGAAATTATCAAATTTCAGCTCGGCCTGATGTTCTTCATCATCAATAATCGCCCCTTGAAATGCCTCGTCATTCGTTAAGCATTCTATAATCTGCTGATTGTCGTCGAACACTTGTAGGTTGGTAATCATATCCAGAATCGAGGGCCTGAAAAGAAATTCAACAGAGCACCGATTATTAGAGGGCACAAACCTCGCAGTTGATGTGGCCAACAAGTCAGCTGCTACATTCTTAAGTCTTCGAATCGATACAATATTAAATGCATTAAAACATTTGAGTAAATCCCATACTTCATTTTGATAAGCTTTTGAATGAGGAGAAATGCAACGTATTTGATTCCGAATTTGTTTTACAATTATTTCAAAATCTCCAAACACTTTTAGATTATTTGCCTTTAATTCAATTACTTTCCTTAAACCTTGAACCAACGCTTCATATTCAGCTGTGTTATTTGTACATTCAAACTCTAACCTACATGAAAGAAAATGTTTGTTCTTCTTGGGGTCAATCAAGACACAGCCGGCTCCTAACCCTTCTAACGTTTTAGAACCGTAAAAAAAAGTGTCCAGAAATCGCTAACTACTGTGCGGGAATTTACATCTACTTCTATTGCTAAGTCTACTATTTTACAATCAATTTCATCAGCCTGTGAAAACCGAAGGAGATCAGGCTGAGCGTCTGGTGTGTCGTTGGCTTCTTCTGCTTGGTAATTTCCTAGTTCTAACTCAATAAAGTAATTTCCCAAAACAGAATCCACTGGTTCGTTTTTTTCTTCGAACTGAGTAACGTTGTGTTTCATGTGGGGCTCCCTTAAAATTTTAATTTGATTCAGGCTTCCTTTATATGGTAGCCACCGATGTGACCAGTCCGAGGAAAAATATCCGTTTAGCTTTGCCGACCAGTCCCTGCTCAGAACAAGCCCATAAGCTTCTGGTATGTCAGCCACCACAATATCAATAAATTGACACACCTTATCATTTGAAGACAAGCGGACTAGAACATCCTCCATTTCCCCGATTACCTTCACATTCGTTCTATCCAACTAAATGACCCTCCAGGTGGATGGTTTTGGCTGCCCATTTATCCTTTTGCAGACCGACAGTGGCATGATGTTAACTAATGCCCCTGAGTCTACCAGGAAATTATGTACGTTGTGGTTAAAAATTTCAAAAGTGAGGAGAAACGGTGTATTCTTGCTCTTAGGCTTACCTCCTACGCTTGCTTCCCCAATTTCTTCTTCTTCCTTAGGCTGATTGTCGGTGGGTAGCCCCTCCTCTGATGCTTCAAGTGCTTTCAATAGATTTTCTTTCTGCTGCGGCACCTTGCACATTTCAAATAATGAGATATTTGCCCTTACCTTCTTTATATCTTCCACAATGTCATAATCCATCTTAGGTTCGGTGGGATTTGGTTTATCATTATTTATTTTTTCTTCATTGGGCTTGGCAAACATGTTAGTCTGTCTAGGACCTTGACTGGTGATGGTAAATTCCGGAATTTTATTAGCTGAGGAGTTATTTTGAAATTTCTTAACATTCCTTTGAAGTCTTTTAATCTTTGGGAGCATGAGACTGTTTTCTTTAGCCATCCTTTAGCTTCTTGTTGTTACGTTTGTTTCCAGGATTCCCTCGTGCCTCAAAACATTTTCCTCCTCAGCGTCAAATAACGAAACACAGTCCCATAAAACCATGGTCTCATCATCTTGTTATTTATTTGATGTATTGTTGTCTTTTCCTTCTTCATATTTATCTTCTGTCAATTTAGAGTCCAACGGCTGATTCATAACCAACATCATTGAGTTTATCCATTGAGGACAATTCTTTTCAGAGTGGGGCTGTTGGTGGAAAGTGCAAAAATTGTCCATTCCTACCTCTATTAAATTCATAGATGCAGGATTGTGTGGAGGGGGTTGGGATTGATTGTTATCTTCCCTTTTCTTGTAATAAGGCTTGTAGAACTTTTGGGCTTCCTTCTCCTTTTCTAAGTTTATGATTCTGTTAAAAAGCTTCTGCATCATTTTTTCCATTCCTTCGAAATCTGGTGACTGCTCTTCCTTAGGTTTGGTAAACAACAAAGCTTTCCTCCCCACATTTTTTTCTCCTGACCATTCGGGATAATCTTCGATACTTTCCCTCTCAGCCTATACTCTCTCCGCCTCCTCATAGGTCTCCGCTAGCGTAGTCTTGGCCTTCATTTTGGCAAACATGGCCAACTTGGGTCCTAGAGCTGAGGTATAATATTCAATCAGGACTTTATCCGAAGGTTTGTCAGCTTCAGAAAAATTCTTAAGATAGGCTGGAAATCTTTGGGTGAAACTATGCACCTTCTCCTTTCTTTCTTTCTTTAAGGTGCATAATCCTTTCATGAGAGATGCATGAGTTTTTTTGGGTTGCATACTTACTTCTAAAAATCCTCTCAAAGGTATCCCAATCAGGGATAGAATTTGCAGGAAAACCAAAGTACCACAATGTTGCTGCTCCTTTAAGGGTGTGTGGGAAAAGTCTACAAACTACATCCCCATATTCCCCAGCCCTTAATCCTTCTATTGCAAAATAGAAACTTTGCAAGTGGTCGTCTACTAGCATCTTCTCATTTGGGTCAAATTTGGGCAGCATCTTTCCAAAAGATTGAGGTAAATCATGCAAAGGAGGTGTTAGGTTTAAAGGTGATCTGGCTTTCCAGGCAGGTGGTTGATTTGCGTTTATGCCTGCCATGAGTCTGGGTGGAGAGTGAGGGGGTGAGCGAATAGGAGTATGAACAAGAGAACTATGAGGAATATCTAGGCCAACTTGATTCAAAGGCTGTACAACTTCTTGTAAGGCTGTTTCTACAAGTTCTTCCAAATCCCCAACCAGCACTGAGTCTTCCAATATAGGACGATCTTTCCTTTTATATTCTCTTCTGGGAAATTCAGGGATAATCGACAATCCTCCAATCTTCTTCACGTATGCCCTAGTGTGTCTTCTCAGATCATTAACAACTTTGTTGTCGACAAAATACAAATGTTCTCTACCCCCCTCTTTAGGAATTGGATTGGAAAACAAACTGCCTCCTGAACTGTTACCGGTGGAATGATCTCGGGAAAACGGGTTTCCTCGGCCAGCCATGCACTGGTGGCCCTCCTTCTAGCGCCAGAAACTACTGAGGCCTAGAAATTCGCAGGCAACAACAGCAAGGGATTCTCCCCAGTCAACGTTCCCAACTAGTCGATGACTTTTTGGTTTAGGGAATCCGTCTGGTTTGCGATCCGGCTACTGTAGGTCAAGTAACAAAAATAAAAGTTTTCACCAGTTGCGGCTCGATCCACTGTATATATTTTTGTATTTTTGGACTTAAATTATGATATGCAAGTGCCTACCTAACATGCATATTGATTGAGAATGCAGGGAGTGTTCACAATGTGATGCGTAGGTTCTTACCTCTCGTCTTAAACTCCCTCACATATAAATCACACACAATTAGAAAATAAATACTAACTAGGTTGTCTCTAGAGAGCTAGATATTAATTCATGAGCAATGTAATACTATTCATATGTTACGGAAAATCACAGATAGCTGTTCCTAGAACCAAACATACAAACATGAATAAAAGTATACATGACAAGATAGCTCATCAACAGTTAAAACTTCCATTACTCATAGTGGAAAACATCACAGAATATACTAGAGAACATTCACGTAAGAACATAGGTTCAGAAAGTTAGAACGCTCTCACATTTAATGAAACACAGTAAAAAACGAAATAGTTCCCCTTCAACATTGTTCATTTATTACATTGAAACGTTCCACATAGCACCTTCTCCAACAAGCAAAATTTGTAATTTCTTATTGTAAAACGAAGTAGTTCCTCTTACAAACAATAGTTCATAATTTTTTCCAAGAAAATGGAGAAGGAAATACTTTGGCTTGACAGAAGACAGAAGGCTGATGTTGTGTTGGGAGGTCATCTTACTGTTTTGGGATGACATCTTGTGGTGATACTATCTTAGAGGAATTTGAGGGGTTTTCTCCATTTATGGTTTCCCCTCCTAAAATCTTTGTGTCTCTTGTCTCTTGTGATGTGCTTATGTGATTGTTGTGCTTGTTATTCTCTCAGTGAAAAGATCTTAACATAATGCTAGCTTAAATGTTGAAAAACTAACATGGTATCAGAGCTAACCTGAGAATAAGACATTGTGCAGCTACAGGAACTAGGGCTTCCTAGTTTGTGGATCTTCCTCCACATATTTTCAGCAAAAGTATGCTAGAATGACTCTCCATTGAAGGGTGCATCTTTTTGTCGATGCAGAATTCAATTTCAAGCATTTTTCAGTTTCGATGTGGAAACTAGGGCTTTCTACAGAAGAGGAATTTTTGGGTGAGACCAGAATAGGATTGTTCTCCTCATCAAAACCGAAATTTAGAGACCTGGATCAAGAAATTTGGTTGGGTAAATCTCTGGGAAAGTCAAACCCTAGTTTGACCCCTAGCTAGGAGAAACCCTAAATACTAAAACTGCTAAGTTTTGGTACAGTCGCTATATTCTAAGATTGGCGAAGTCTCAAAAGCTAAAACGTGCAGGGGCCGAATCTAAAAACATGATGAACACTGTTTCCAAAGGTCAGCCTCTGATTCGCTATATTCTGGGAGATATGATCTCTCCAAGTTAGGGTTCCATCCTCTTCCAGAAATCATCCATAAACAGGACACCTGGGGAGATCTGCAATATCTTGGGCTACAGAGGTCCAAATAGAATTCCTGAAGATGTTCTAGAAAGGGAACAGACTGTACTTTCTGTGGTCCTATGTTCAGACTCAGAAGATGAACCAGTGACATGTGGCATGCCGTTCAACTTCACTGTTTTGAACAGTCCTGTAGCAGGTCACCTTGGGAAAAGGATCATAAATACCAAATGGTGAAACCAATTCTGATGAAACCTATGGTGTTGGATCAGGTACATGCGCGGTTACCTCAATGAGCAATTTCAGACACAGAGGATTAGTAATTTCGGAGATATCACAGAAACAGTAACAGGCATTTCTGCAGAAGAAATAAAAAAATTAGGGCTTCCTGTTCCGGGAGTTTCCCTCCACTGTTTTCAGAAAAGGAGTACATTAGACAGCTCCATTTGAAGAGATCTATCTGTTCATCCAATCATATCTAAAATATTCCAAGTTTTGAAAATTAGGGTTTCTGTGACAAACCCTAGATCAATGAACTCCGGACAAGGACGGACACCTCAAATCGGTAAGATCTAATCCTTTGCTATTTCCATTTGAGGTTCTCATTTCAATATGATATATCACATCAGCTTAGTTAAAAGCTTGCGGAAGTTGACAACTTCCAAACCTGGAAGTATATGATCTCTCTGAAGAAAATGGATTGGACACCTACATGAGTATGGAGGTTCCAGTTTCAGAGGGAGATGAGGCCAAAGAATACATCATGCTCATGCTGCAGAGGATGATGAACCATCCAGAAAGAGATCCAGATATGAAAGTGAATATTCTTCAAGCAAGGATGAATATGTTCTAATATCAGCTCTCATAGGTAACATTACTCATGGAAGTGATGATTGGCTTATAGACAGCGGGGCTTCCAAACATATGATGGGATTCAAGGAATCCTTTGTAAGACTATCAGAACATGAATCACCTCACAAGGTGAAACTTGTAGATGACTACCAATATCCAATAAAAGGTAGTGAGGAATCTTCATACAAGCTAGACTCTGGAATGCAGGTTGCATTCATAGATGGTCAAATCATCATGTGGCCAAAAGGAAAGACTATTGATGATGCAGTAGTGATTGGAGAACAAGAAGGAGGCTTGTATAAATTGAATGGATATCCAGAACAAGCCTTGATCCATGACACAGTAGAGCCAAATGAGCTTTGACATAGAAGGCTTGCACATGTGCATTACAGAGCACTACCTATTGTAAGCAAAGCTATTGAAGGTCTTCCTGAATCTCAAGCTATTTGAAGGGAAGAACAAAATTAGAATATGACCTAAAGAATCCAGTTGAAGAATGTGAAGATCTATAATGAAGAGACCATGCAGTCATAAGAGTCTCTCAAATCAAAGAACAACTTGAAGCGTTAAAAGAAAAAGTGAAGAATGCAAAAGTGGTGATGGCCACCTTGAATGGCCTCCCAGGATCATAGAATTCATTCATTCAAGGAATGTGTTCTAGAAGGAAGTGATTACTTTCAGAAGACTTCGTGAAGAAGAAGAAGCTCGAATCATAAGAAGAGAAGAGAAGATGGGAGAAACTGAAGATCAAGCTATTTCCATCCAAAGAAGATCCCTCAAGCAATGGGGAATATGAAGAACTCAACTCTTGAAGAACTTCTTATCCACCCTAGCTTTTGGATAAGAAACAATGCTATTATGAATGAAGAAGACGATGAAGCTGAAGGCTCAAGAAGGAGTCTACCCTCGAAACAAATAAAGATAAGTATTCAATTGTCATTTCATTATATTATTTTGTTATGCATTTGTTTATATTCAGTTATTGTATTATGCATGATAGGATGTTTGCATTAATGACAGAATACTACTAATATGCATGTGATGGGTAAGTAGCTCATGGGGCTATACAAATTCTCCATTGCTACTTATCTAGAATGAAACCCCTTTGCTGACATATTGGATTAGTGCACAATCTCAATGTTGTCCTGGTAGAGATGGAAGGCATCTAGAAAGTTTCAATGAGATATGGATGAATGTTGTATTGGCTAAAGTAGTTGCATGATCATATATTTATGCATAAGTGTTTGCCAGTATAAATATTCCTTATGAAATGTTTCTAACCATACAATTGCATTTGACTTGTAGGAAAGATCGCATACATAATCGCCTACAAGCAAAGAAGAATGAAGACTTGTTCCAAAGAACAAGTGACGACAGTTCAAAGAAAAGAATAATATGACGACTGCAGTGACATCATTGATGCAGAACCTTCCATCCACCAAGAATAAAGGGAAGACCAATTCAAATGATGTCATGGCACAGTATCGAGACCTGAAGAGAAGTTCATAGTTCCATCATGCAGTAGATGGAAACATGGTGGGATACAAAGCAAGATTCGTAGAATGAGGCTTCTCACGAAAGGAAGGCCTAGACTACGAAGAGACATTTGCAGCTAGTAAGAGTTGAAACAAATACATGATGAGATTGATGAAGATCTTAACCTTGGCTAAAAGGTTGAAGATGAAATTCTATACACTAGATGGATGCATAGAATACTAGTATCATAGCAAGCTACTTGTCACTCCGGTACATAATGTTTTCAGTGCATAGAGCACAGAAGACAGAGGGAGTATGATGCTCCGCTTCAGAGGGAGTGACTACAGAATATCTTGAGGTTTGACATGGTACAACAGGATGAGCAGATTACTGATGATTCTAAGCTTTACTGAGAGTAAAGTGGATTCCAACCTTTGCTCCAAAGTTGAAGGTGGAAGACCAGTGATGCTCCTGTTATGTGTCGATGCACTATTGTTCTAGGTATGGAGGTGTGGCAGAGTATAGATGGAATATTCCTTGGACAAGGGAAGTATGAAGTAGAGATCCTGAAGAGGTTCAGGATGATGGACTGCATGGCCACACCTATGGCATCGAACCTGAAGCTATTGAGTGATGCTTCTTCAGAGACGGTTGATACTACAATGTATCGTCAGATGATTGGGTCCTTGATGTACCTGAGACCAAATATTTGCTTTGTGAACACATTGAGACATGTTCACCTGATGGTTGCAAAGCATGCAGGGGTACAGTTTATTATGGGCTCAAGTACGATGCAAATCTGAAGATTAACCTAGAGGGTTATGTTGATTCAGATTGGGCAGGCAGTGCCATCGATAGGAAGAGTACTTCAAGATGTTGCTTCAGTATGGGATCAGGTGTGATCTCTTGGTTTAGCAAGAAGCAATCCTGTGTGGCACTGAGTACAGCTGAAGCAGAGTATGTCGCAGCTTGTTCAGCTAGTTGTGAGGCAGTATGGCTGCGGAAGCTACTGTCTGATATATTTGATCTCCAGTTGGATGCTACCTGTATACATTATGACAACTAGAGTTGTGAGAAGTTGTCAGAGAATCCAGTGTTCCATGACAGGTCGAAGCATATTGAGATCAAATATCACTATATCAGGGATATGGTGCAGAGAGGAGCAGTGAAGCTCCTGTGTGTTGCGACGGAGGAACAGATAGCTGATATATTGACGAAGCCATTGGCTAGGCTGAAGTTCGAGTACTTCAGAGAGAGACTTGGTGTTCTCCAGATCGAGGCTTCCTCCCAGAGACAGTGATGTGTCCCAAAGCCATTCTGATGAGTAGGTCAGATGTAAGGGCTAAGCCATTCTGTCATGGTGAGAGGATTCAGTTCCTTCCATGTCAGATATGAGTGCTGAGATTGAGAGCCATTCTGACGAGTAGGTCAGATGTAAGGGCTAAGCCATTCTGTCATGGTGAGAGGATTCAGTTCCTTCCATGTCAGATATGAGTGCTGAGATTGAGAGCCATTCTGACGAGTAGGTCAGATGTAAGGGTTGTGCCATTCTGTTCATGGCTAAAGGATTGAGTTCCTTCCATGTCAGATGTAAGTGCAGAAATCTCTCCTCATTGTGGGTGAGAGTCTTCCATCATTGTGGCGGAGGTGGCTCCTGCCTGGATGGGATTGTGCCATTCTGACGAGCAGGTCAGATGTAAGGGCAGTTCCATTCTGTTCATGGATAAAGGATTTAGTTCCTTCCATGTCATATGTAAGTGCATAAATCTCTCCTCATTGTCGGTGAGAGTCTTCCATCATTGTGGCGGAGGTGGCTCCTGCCTGGATGGGATTGTGCCCTTCTGACGAGTAGGTCAGATGTAAGTGTGGAAATCTCTCCTCATTGTGGGTGAGAGTCTTCCATCATTGTGGCGGAGGTGGCTCCTGCCTGGATGGGATTGTGCCCTTCTGATGAGTAGGTCAGATGT